>JBBPBX010008797.1:16243-61611 GCA_038048925.1 Garcialebias charrua
ATATTATATATATATATATATATATATATATATATATATATATATATATATATATATATATATATACTATATATATACACACACACACATATATATACAGCATACATATATACTGTATGGTGGGCATAAATACAGTACAGTAATATTACATTCACAAAATACTAACAATAATATGTTCATCTTACTTGTGAAAAGTTATCCCCCGGTCCCTGACATCAACAGTTTTCCGATTTGAACACGAATAAGCCGAGCAATGCGGAGGCATCTCTGTTGTTTTGGTGCAGCAAGGTTCGAGGGTGACAACTCCAAGATGGCCGCCCTAAATCCTGCCACTGAGCAGGCTTGCTGCACCAAAACAACAGAGATGCCTCCGCATTGCTCGGCTTATTCGTGTTCAAATCGGAAAACTGTTGATGTCAGGGACCGGGGGATAACTTTTCACAAGTAAGATGAACATATTATTGTTAGTATTTTGTGAATGTAATATTACTGTACTGTATTTATGCCCACCATACAGTATATATGTATATATGTATGTATACTGTATATATTTGTGTGTATATATATGTATACTGTATATATTTGTGTGTATATATATGTATACTGTATATATTTGTGTGTATATATATGTATACTGTATATATTTGTGTGTATATATATGTATACTGTATATATTTGTGTGTATATATATGTATACTGTATATATTTGTGTGTATATATATGTACATATACTGTATATATTTGTGTGTATATATATATGTATACTGTATATATTGGTGTGTATATATATGTATACTGTATATATGTATACTGTGTATCTAATATATGTATATGTACAGTATATATATATTTTATATACAGTATATATAAAAGTAATATATATAGTTATATATTTTTATATATATACTGTATATAGTTATATATATACAATATATAGTTATACTGTATATATAGTTATATATATATATATAGTATATATAGTTATATATATAATATATATATACAGTAGTTATATATATAGTTATATATATGCTTATCTGAATATGTATATATAATAATATGTATATAATATATATATATATATATAAATATAATTACAGTATCTGAATATGTATACAAAATGTGTGTGTGAATAAATTGCTTCTTTGATTGCATCTTGTTAAACATGTACATTAAAGTATTATATTCCACCAAAATTATTTAAATATGCTAAACTATATGTTCCTATACATGCAGTTTTAATTGCTGTATGCCTAAAATTTAAATAAGTGACAATGGGATTACTATTCAGCGTGTTATGATTGATTAAATGCGCTGATACTTTATTGTGCCTGTCAAATATATAAGGCTGAGTGGAGCGGTGGACATCCCCAAGATGGCCGCCTGAAATCTCGTCGGCTCCAATAGGCGAGAGCAGTCCATGGGGTATCTAGTGTTCTATATAAGATATCTATGGTTCTGGCCTGCCTTCTTCTTCTTCTTGTGGAGTGCAACCGCCAATAACGTAAGTGCATTACCGCCACCTACTGAGCTGGAGTGTGGACAGGAGATAAAAAAAAAAAGAAAAAGAAAAAAAACAATCCGGTTCATTGAAGTAAATAATACAACTAAAGTTACTCTATTAGGTTTGTAACGTACAATAAAATAAAAATGTGGTCTTTAACAGCGAAACAGTAACATTAAAATAGGGTCACGACCACTAAGTACCACCTTCTGGCTGAGATGGGGTCACTCCTTTACCCATCAAACCCTCCACAGCTTCCCAACCAAGATCTGTAACGTCTAGATATTTTTCAGCAGCCTTTACTATAATTTTGATCTTTTCAGTCCTTCTAACCGTCGTCTGAGATGATCAATTAATCACTTCCACCATGAATAATACAAAATTATTTTTGTTCACTATCATTGAATCATGTGGTAGTATAGTGCATCCAGCACAAGTCTGTGATTCCATGACTGGTGTCACAATCGGTTCAGGTCTCACTGGTAGAGTCGGGATTATTTTAGCAGCTTCAGCATAAGTAAGCCCTTGAGCTAGTTTCACTTTTTGGACTTCCTCTGCTCTTTTACTAACTGCACATCCACGATAAGCAGCTGTGTGTTCTCCCCCACAGTTGCAACATTTAACCGTCGCGTCACCCCCACACTTCCCATACTCGTGATCACCCGCACATCTCCCACAGCGCTGTTTCCCTCTGCATATTGCAGCTACCGTACATGACCAAATTTCTGACACTTAAAACAACGTAAAGGAGGAGGAATGTCCTGTTTACCATCATAAAACATGTATCCTACGAAGACTTTACTGGGCAATGTTTCAACGTCAAACGTAATCAAGACGGACAGGCTGTCACATCTTTCACCATTCCTTGTGGTTTTCAACCGTCTAAGTTCTTTCACTGTCGCTCCTCGTAAATTCTCTTGAATTTCCACTACAGAGACTTGTAAAGGGACGCCACTTATGACTCTTCTGCTCACATTCTTATTATCAACCAGACTTTCCATCTACTGTATCTTGTTGAGCTTAATTACTTTGTTCAATTGAATGCTGTCTCTGCAGTGAACAAACAAAGCACCACTTCGCAAAACTTTAGCACTACGGACGTCACCTATTAGTTTGTACATCGCTGTGGACAGTTGTATCGGATTCCATCCAGCAAGAGACTCTCCCTCTCGAACTAGTTTGAAAATAACTTTATGGTCATCCATTTGTTTCTTCACTACAACTCAACTGTCAGAGTCTGAAGTTGAATCGCCTGCAGCTGACTTCTGCTTCTTCCTGCTAACTACTTCACTCCAATCCCCTTAATTTCCACTACAAGCCTCATCCATTCCAATAACCAATAAAGTCACTACCCGAGTCATCAAAACCATCTGCTACCTCCTGTCCAGTCACAGCCCAGTTGCTGCCAACCACACTACCAGATGGCTGACTCATCTCCTCCATCATTCCAAGTCGCAGACTCGTCTTGGCTCCCTCCCTCCCGAGAACCAGAACCCGACCCTCGTCCCGGAGGCAACCTACTCCGGCTTCAACCCATCACGTCCGCGATATCACGCTCCTCCAGGGCAAACCTCCCGACAAACTACCTACCTGGCCTGCCTTCTTCCTTCCTCCACTCAGGACACTAATTGGCAGCAGCTGCAGCTCATCAGCTTCACTAGCAGGAGGAGTATAAGAAGCCACAGAGACCATTCAGAAGATGCTGGGACATTCAAGATTCAAGAGATTTTATTAACATTGCACCAGTTGTTACCAATACAGCGTGATTATGTATTCAGTCAACCCGAGATGCAGCGGTAGAAGTGTTCTAGCCAGTTTTTCTGTGTGAAGCTCCAAATCTCTGATGCCTCGTGTTTTGGCTCGTCTCCTCAGAGTTTACCTGCCATCCTGCTACTCTGCTGTAAGAGTCTTTGTGAAGCCCTCCTGCACTCCTTCAGCTGCTCTGTGCCACCACCACTTGCCTGCCTGCTTTGGATCATCACCACTCTTCACGTTTTTGGACATTTGATTATTCAACTCCTGTTACGACCTCAACTATTATCTGTAAGAATTACCATTGTCAAGATTCAATCATCCTCCTACTCCAAATAAACACTGTGAATTATTATTGAATCTTGCTTTCTGTTCACCTCAGTCCTTTCTGGGTACGCCCCGTTATCTTAACACCAACGAAAAGGCCCTCAGGACAATTTGTAAATCTTTGCGAATATTTTTTATAATCACATCCCTGGTTGGTTGTTAAAAATAAGTGTTGTTTGTCTGTGTAGAGGATATGGGGCTGTAAATATATTGTTAATAATCAGTTATGAGTCAAGCTCATAAAATTATGTATGTAATATGCAAATAACCTCGAGTGTGAGGGCACCACCCCTCCTAAGAGGAAAATTGGTCTCATTTACCCCAAAATAATGTTTTTTTTTCTCGTGATAAAAGGGCATCTAATCTATTAACACATACAGACAGATATGCCAAAATCAAATTCAGTTGATTTTATGTATTTATGTATTTTATTATAAAATAAGAATCCGATTACGGTATATATGCATGACAAAATTGACCGAATATCAAATGGCTTTGAGTAAAATAGATTATACTTACAGGCAGACTTAGGACTGTTTGTTTCTAAGCTGAACTCTGAGTTTAATGTGTAATTACTGTGATGTAAGGTTAAATGGTGTAAGGTGAGCTAAGTTGGTCTGATAAGTTGTGATGTAGGGTCACCAGCAAATGGATGAAATCATGAGTTGTCCCATGAACAGTGCCCGGAGATACCAGACAGGATGGGTGCAGATTGGTAGCTCGTATTGAGAAATCTCCCGAGTTACCTTGACTAGTCCTCCCTCTGGACCTGGTTCGATGGATAACTGTTCTGGATGGATTACTCACAGTTCACTGGGAAGATGCTGGTTTTGTATCTTTTTGTCCCTTTCTTACTAGGATGTCTCACTAGGAAGTATTCTTTTCTGAGTTTCAGTGCAGAAACCGGTTTCTCCTCTCGTCTCTGCTCAAAGGATGAAGCTGCCTCCCTGAAGAAGTTCAGAAGCTGCTGCTTCTCTCTCAAAGTTTCTCTCAGAAGTAGTGCTTTCTTAGAAGTGATGATGTAGATGAAGTCGAAGAAGTCAAAGAGAGCGCTCTCGCCCTCCCAAATCTGCTACTCCATGGACGTCAGTGGAACCCAGCTGAATAAACATTTGTCATCAGTTCAGAACTTTGGCTTCGTTTCTGGCTGTGGCCGGCAGACTCCCCCCCCCCCCCAAAGTACCCGCCTTTGAGTCTCCCCTCTCATTCCCCCCTTCTGCGTAATGTCGGCGTCATTATGTGCTTGTGTGCAAGACTTTTTTCATTATATGTTTGATCTGCGTGCAGAAATCAAAAATATGTTAGGAATTTTTTTTGTCTCCAAACCCTATGTGTCATTTTTCACCACTTTTATTGTCTGTCCAACAGATCTCACTTGTAAATGAGTCTTTGAGGCTCAATGTGACTTATCTGTTTAAATAAAGGTTGAATGAATGAATGAATTGAGCAAATGTGCAAAACAGGTACAAAAGCATGTCAGAAATGCACCTGGAACAGGTGTGGTTACAGCTGTACAAAATAAAACACCACAAAGGCAAAGTTTATCATATCAAACTTTAATTGGGCAACTATTTTACAAAATTTAAAGGAAGTACAGAATTCTTCCATAAAAAATATAAAAACATTCAGGACTTTCCTGAAAATACATTCATGGTATAGATAAAATGCCAAAAAGACCGTGACCTTGCTATAACATGTTTTCTTTCTGTGAAATATTTACATGTTAACTTCCCATATTTACAGTATATACAGATTTTTTATTTGAATACATATATGAAGATATAGAATAATAATAATAAAATAACTAAATAAACATCTCAATAGAACTACGTATATGAGGTTTATTTTTTCCTCTCTGCCACCCATCTCTGTTTCTCTGCCTCATAAAAATGAGATTTGGAGAACTCCTCCCAACTCATCTCCTTGACCATACCCTGTGACTGATAAATGGACAGAGCCTTTGATGGACAATATATATATTTTCCTGCCACACCAGGGAACAAAGTATGGATATGTGGGCTGTTTGGTCCCTGCTTCAGCTCCCTATGACAAAACCTGCAAACACGGCTGAGATCTTGCAGCTCTGTCCTCATCCACAGTTTCTGGTGCTGAGAACAGTTCCAGCTGTTAATGTCATGGTCAGGTTGAGGCAGAGGAACAGCAAAGGGCGGCTGAGCTGAGGAAACTATCATAAAAAAAATAAAAATACATGGAATTAGGGTTCCATAAAAAAAGACTGTTTGTGTTCCAAATATTAGCCACATTGTTTACAAAATATTTGACAGACAGCGTGGAAATGTTGTTAATAAAGCAAACTACTCAGTAAAAAATTAATTGTTTTTTGGATGCAGTCAGTTCTTACCATCTTCAGCACTGTCCTCAAAGGAAAGGGCTGTCTGTGCAGAGGTGGAAGCTGCACTTGTGCTGGAATCTGAAAAGGAGCGTTATCTTTCAGCTACTTATTTCATTATGGCTTCAGTATAATTTTAAGACAACAGATGAAGATGTGAAAATTATCCAGATACTGCAATCTATACAACAAACCAATATTTAAGGGTAAGTTGAAACAAACCTTTTAATAACTGTATTCTTTGCACTCTTTTTCCTTCACTAGAAATGACAGCGGTGATGGAAGGGCCACGGATGTCTGTTGTGACAGAAGGGCCACGGATGTCTGTTGTGTGGTTGCCAGGACTGTAAACGATCAGAAGAAAGTAAACGAATGATTTTATGTAGCCTAAAAATATTAAAGCATCAGATTTCTTTTCAGTAATATAATTTAAATTTCTTTACTGTTAACTGTTGAGTACTGTATTCTGATTCACCTGATGCGTCTGAACACCTGGACACTGTTGCAGTTGGACCTAAATAAAGATAATGTATCAGTCACTGTATGAATCACAATTGAACACAACAGGTGGTGTTAGTGGAAACTCAAAAAGTTGGACTTTTATTCCTTCTGCTTCTGCCAGAACACAAGAACACAATAGGTCAAGGCTCAGTTTTGGAGGGTTATTCATCGTAAAAGAGAATAACACACCAGTCCTGAAATCTCCTACTTCAAGAAAAACCTGTCTTTGCTCTGTTTGACACTGGGGTTCCTTCCGTTTCCGCTGACACTGCATACACAGAGACAAATAGGAGCCAAGATGGTCTAGTGGCAGGGCTTTTGACTTGGGACCCGAAGGACGCGGGTTCGCGCCCCGGCTACTACCCACCTTGGTGTGTCTATGAGTGCACACCTATTTCTCCAGCTCCCCGGGCGCTTTCGGGCTGCTCACTGCACCACCTGGTGGTGGTTGGGTTAAATGCAGAGACGAATTTCGTCTGTGTATGGGAAACATACGCAGATGACAGTGTAATGTTATGTCTGCTCCTCAGTGTGGACACCATCCAGACGGGCAGCACTTGGAGATACTTAGTCAGGCTTTATTAACTCTTGAACACCCACACATGTACAACTCACGAGCGTCACTCTACAACCAATGGTGCATCACCTAATGTGTCCCCTAGTGCCCCAGTACCAACACATTGGTTCCTAGTGTCTGCTCACACAACATCTCCCCTTTTTAGCTTAGCTTCCATACTAATGCTTTTAAACTTAAATTGTCCTTGTTGAATTATAAACATGCTGAACAGACATACCAACACCCTTTTAAATGCTTTTACCAAGTGAACCGATTATACTAGCACTTTGTCCTTAATATTACAAACAACTATAACATTGACCTATCTAGGGGTCAGGGTCGACTACCTGGGTCCCCAGAGCTGTGCAGGGATTATTCTGCCCTGTGGGCCACAGCTCACTTCTCTATGACTGCTATTTACAAGTCCAGTCTCTGCGGGATACGAACAACCCGTCCCGACCTGGTGACTGTGGAGCCATCAGGAATCACTCTGATGTGTGACCTGTTCCTTCTTAGACTCCCAGACGGCATGTCGATGTTGTATGACCGTGGGGTGTTCGCTGGACTGCTGATAGTCCCCGAGTTGTTGGTGTTCTTCACCCAGACTCTTTGTCCTGGGTTGAGCTCTTGTTTAGTCTGTGCTCTGTGTCTCTTGTTGAACCAAGAACCTTGCTTCTGTTTCAGCTCCTGGTCTTTTCTCCGGAAGAGATGAAGATCTGGCCATCTTGGTCGTAGTTTGTCTTCGCTGACCGGCAAAGGTGTCCTGATGTTGCGACCCATCAATAGTTGTGCCGGTGATGATCCTTGTGCCAGGGGTGTGGCCCTGTATGCCATGAGAGCCTTATGTGGATCCTCTCCCTTCTTCAGGAAAGATTTCACCGTCCTTACAGCTCTCTCTGCTTCCCCATTACTCTGTGGATAGTGAGGACTTGAGGTGACATGAGTAAAATCATAGTCCCTTGCAAAGGCTGCAAACTCCGCCGCTGCAAACTGGGGGCCATTGTCCGTGACAAGGGTTTCAGGGACCCCGTGCCTGGCAAAGATCGCCTTCATTTTGTTGATCACCGGGACAGCAGTAGTAGAGGTCAGGTTCACCACCTCAATGTATCTGGAGAAGTAATCTATTACCACCAGGTACATGGCACGTTCCCACTGGAACAGATCTGCTGCGACCCGCTGCCATGGCCTCAGAGGAAGTTGTGTTGACATGAGAGGTTCTGGTCTCTCATGAGCCTCTCGCACGCACGCTGTGCAGTTTTCAACCTTGAGTTTGATTTGTTTGGTCAAACCCGGCCACCAAATGGACTGTTGTGCTCTAGCAATGCATTTTGTCATGCCCTGGTGACCTTCATGAACCAGGTTAAGCATTTCTTCCTGCATGCTGGCTGGAATAACAAGTCTTTCACTTTTCATTAAAATTCCCTGCACCACAAGGAGGTCTTGGTGGTACTGCCAGTACACTTGTAGTTCAGGAGGGAGGCTCTTCCTGCTGGGTGGCCAGCCTGTTTGTACAAAGTCTTTAAGTTTTCTGCACGTGCTGTCAGTTTCTTGTGCCTGTCTGATTTGCACAAGCCTGTTTTCTGATGCTGGCAACTGTTGCACAATGTTGTTAACATAAGCACACACCTCTTCTTCCAGCTGCATGTCCTGTGTTGTAGGCGGAGCTTGTATTGGTGCTCTGGACAGCGCATCTGCCGTAATTAAATTTTTCCCTGGGACATGTTCAATCTTATATGTGAAGCGAAGCAGTCGCAATCTAAACCTTAGTATGCGAGGTGGCAGGTCATCAAGAGCTCTGCTTCCTAATAAGGAGATGAGAGGCTTATGATCTGTCTGGATCAAAAAGTCCATCCCTATCAGGTAAGATTGAAACCTTTCACATGCCCAAGTCAGTGCTAGTGCTTCTTTTTCAATCTGAGCGTACCTACGCTCTGCAGTTGTCATACTGCGTGAAATGAAAGCCACTGGACGCCAGTCACCTGTTGTTTGTCTTTGTGACAGGACCCCTCCTAAACCAAAGGACGAGGCATCTGCTGCAACTTTTGTTTCTCTGTTCACACAATACTGGGCGAGGACTGTGGGTGAGCTCAGTTCCTGTCGTAGCTCATCAAAAGCCCGCTGCTGTGCTGTCCCCCATTCCCAGGTTGTGTCCGCTTTGAGAAGCTCTCTTAAAGGTTGTGTGAGTTCAGCGATACGTGGGGAAAACTTTCCAACATAGTTTACCATGCCCACAAACCTCTTCACGTCAGCAGCATCTTTAGGTGTAGGCATCTCCATGATTGCTTTGATTTTGCCCGGGTCGGCTTCAATGCCCTGAGCTGTGACAACATGACCCAAAAACTTGACTTTCTCTACTGCAAACTGGCACTTGTCGTTGTTCAGAGTCAGGCCCTCCTGTTGGAGCCTCTCTAACACTCTATGCAGTCTGTAGTCATGTTGCTCTCTGGTGGACCCAAAAATTAGTATGTCGTCTGCATGACATACAGTGCCCTCCAGTCCTGACAACATTTGGGTCAGTCTCTTTTGAAAATGTTCAGGAGCGGACGAAATACCAAAAGGCAGCCTTTTGTAACAGTATCTGCCAAACGGGGTAATGAACGTGGTCAGATGGGCTGACTCTGGATGTAGAGGTACCTGCCAAAATCCTGCCGTAGCATCCAATTTGGTGAAAATTGTCGCACCTGTGAATTTGGCTAATGTCTCATCTACCGCAGGCAGTATGTGGCGCTCCCTACACACATATTCATTTAAATGAGTCAAGTCTGTGCATATTCTGACCTTTTCGTTGGGCTTAGGGGCCACCACCATTCCAGCACACCACTCTGTAGGTTCTTCAATGGGTTCAATCACCCCCATTTTCTCCATTCTCTCCAGCTCTGCCTTCACTTTGTCATATAAAGGCAGTGGGACTCGACGTGGTAGTGATAATGCATATGGTTTAGCACCCTCTTTCAATACTATTTTGTATTCTCCTTTAAGGAGACCCAGCCCTGTAAATACTTTGGGGTACAGTTTTTTCATGTCAGCCTCCAGCTCTTTAACACTGTCTATGGGGCGCAGCAACCCTAAAGCTGAAATAGCTGGGAAGCCTAGTAGTGGAGTCGACAGTCTCTGTATGACATACACTGGCTGTGTTGTAGTTTTTTCTTTGTATTTCATGAGAGCGTTGAACTGACCTTTCACTTGCAGGGCTTCACCACTTGGACCACACAAGGGCTTGTCTGCTTCGGTAAGTGGGCCATGTGTGTCTTTCGAGTAGGTGGCTGTTGGTATCACAGTCACATCTGCTCCCGTGTCCAGTTTGAATGTGATGTTTTTGCCGTTGATTTCCAGCGTTTTTTTCCAGTTGTTGGGGCGTTCTCCTGCTGATACTGCTCCCAAAAACAGTTTGTCGTCCTCCAGTGCGACGTCCTCATCCTTCTGGACTGCTCCCACTCTGGCTGATCTGCACACAGCTGCAAAATGTCCCTTCTTTCGGCATTTCCTGCACTCTGCGTCTCGTGCTGCACAGTTCACTTTGTTGTGTGCAGGAGATTTACCACAGCGTCCACAGTACTTGTATCCTTTTTGGATCTCACTCTGTCTGCTTGTTTCGTGTGGTTTATGTGCTCGGTTATCGCTGAAAGTTCTTTTCTTGAAATTTAATAAGTCCACGTTAGCATGCTGTGTCATTCCTGTCGTCTCTCTCACGACTGGTTGTTGTTTCTTAATCTCTTCATGCTGTCTTATTTGTTGCACCGCCTTTTCTAACGTTAGTCCACTGTCCATCTGCAGTTTCTCTGACAGGCCCTGGTGCTGTATGCCCGCCACCAACCTGTCTCTTATCATTTCGTCTTGCAGTGGTCCATACTGGCAGTTTTCTGCTAACTTATAGACTGCGCCTATGAAGGATTCAGCTGATTCACCAGCATCTTGGCTTCTTTTGTTAAAACGTGCCCGCTCATATATAACGTTGTATTTGCCAATAAAGTGTCTGTCAAAAGCTTCTTTTACACACTTGTATTTCTTAAGCTCATCCTGACTCAATCCCAGTGTTCCTAAAATGTCATCCGCTTTATCGCCCATCGTGTAAACTAACGAGTTCACTTGATAGCTTTCGTCTTTACCGTCCAATCCAGCTGCTATCCGAAACCTTTCGAAGCGGCGAATCCAGTTGGGCCATGACGAATAATCGCTGAAATCTAAGTTTTCAGGTGGGTTGATCGAAAACAGGGAATCCATCCTCTGTTCGTCGTGTCCGCGGCGTTAGCTTAGCAGTGTCGTCCACGCGGCGTTAGCCTAGCACACTCGTTCACTCGGCGTTAGCTTAGCTCCTCGTTCACTCACGGGACGCGCCGTGTTAAAACTGCTGCTTTCTCACCGACGTCGACGTTGCGGAGACGGGCTTCTTCACTTCTGACACCATGTAATGTTATGTCTGCTCCTCAGTGTGGACACCATCCAGACGGGCAGCACTTGGAGATACTTAGTCAGGCTTTATTAACTCTTGAACACCAACACATGTACAACTCACGAGCGTCACTCTACAACCAACGGTGCCTCACCTAATGTGTCCCCTAGTGCCCCAGTACCAACACATTGGTTCCTAGTGTCTGCTCACACAACAGACAGGAAAATACATTATTATTATTATTATTATTAAATATGGGAGAGAGACTAAACACAAGCAGATTATATTTTAGAATTTCATCAACCAGTGCTTTAAGTGGAAAATAATAAGTGCCGGTACTCTCTTTCGGCAGCAAAATCGACAGTAACAGGCGTTTGTGAAGCATCAGGCTCCGATGTGCTAATGCTAGCTTGTAGAGTCCGAACTCCGTTTTCTTGTGCAATGACAGACTGTTCGAGAGTGCTACTGTTATCAGTTAACTCTGCTCCATTTCGTGTCCTCTTGGAGCCCTTTTGGAGCCCGCTCAACATCACAAGTGATTGTTTTCTTCCTCTTTTCCTCTCACGTGAGATGCCTAGGTCCACTTGAATGTACGGCAAGCGATTTGTGCCAAAAACAATAGGCTTTTTGTGAGGGCATTTTTTTTTTCAAGTGGAGAAGACGAAAATAAGTTCCGGAACGCACCATACTCTAAAAAAAGTCCCGGTACTCTCAGGGATAAATTTTAGAAGTGGTGGAACTGCGTTCCGGCCCACTTAAGGCACTGAGTGTAACTATAGTGTGCTTACCGCTCTGACTCAGGAGCTTAGAGGGTGAGATGCTTAGCATTGCAGCCTCCAATTCTTCGTTCTCCTCCATCACTATGAGAAATCAGAAAATTATATTTGTTCTGCCCTTTAATTTGTTCTAAGTGTTTAGTGTTAAGAGACCTTTTACCAGTTTACGTTATTACGCAAAGCACGCCTGAAACGAACGTTCTGATTGGACGGCAAAATGCCGCATCAAATCGAAATAGGAAGTAGGAGCTAGTAGGAACGAGCCGAGGAGCTTTAATGATGGCGAGTTGTAATTTAGAAGCCGCGGATACAAGAGGAGGTGATTGTGTGCGCTGATGGAAAATGGGGAAATCCTTCAGGCTTTTTGCGAATGTCCAGCAGGGTGAGTTAACTCTTGTGTAGTTGTCAACAACCTTTATATCCAAGCGTCAGAAATAAATGTTTTAAATTTCTCACACCAATACTTCTGATATTTAGACTGATTTGGTTATTGTTACAGGTTTAACATCTTCTGTTAGCTGCTATAACTAGTGCCATGTCTTCATAAGAGCCGTCGGTATTAGCACAGTATGTAAACAAAAACATGACGTTTGAGTCAGGCACACAAATGTTCGTAGTGTCCTTATTTGGGCAGCACGGTGGCACAACTGGTAGAGCTGCTGCCTCTCAGCGAGAAGGTTGCCGGTTCAAATCCCGGTCCGGGGCCTTTCTGGGTGGAGTTTGCATGTTCTCCCCGTGCATGCGTGGGTTTCCTCCGGGTACTCCGGTTTCCTCCCACAGACCAAAAAACATGCTTGTTAGGCTGATTGGTGACTCTAAATTGACCCTAGGTGTGAGTGTGAGAGTGGATGGTTGTTTGGTGTGAGTGAGACAGGTCCCTCTTGTAAATGAGTCCCCGTGACTCAACGAGGCTAGCCTGTATAAATAAAGGTTGAATGAATTAATTTCTTATTTGATTTCTGTAAACTATGTCTTAAATTAAACCTGAGACAATTGGTGATGTTGTGATGTGAAAAATAAGAACTATCCCAAGAGATACATTTATTAGCTTTCCTGGGAAAATTTAATTGTTTGATAACGTATTTACTAATGCACTTTTGACACGCTGTTTATACAGCTTACACTTTATTAGACGTAAAGTTAAATGTGTGAATATCTTAAATATATTACAAACAATATATTTTGCATGTGAATTCCATAATGACACATACAATATGGTTGTATATTGTGTTTGTTTTTGCAGACAAGGAGGTGGCTGCATGTTGGAAATACATTCAAAACCAACCTGCACCCAGTTGCCTTGTACATGGAAGGAACCAGCCCAAAAACGAACTGCACCTGCTACTTGGGATGAGCTGCAAGTTTTAAAGTGAGTTTAATCAGTGTTCCTGAAGATATTTCATATTACGCTTATAACACAAATACTCAGAAAGGTGACTTTCAGTCAAACTTCACCAACAACTGGAATAATACAATATCACTTATTTTGTCTTATTCCAGTCAAAAAACTATTCAACATTGTACAATTGTAGTTTATTGTATTGTGTTAATTATTGTTGTTTTCTAGTGGCACTGGATAAGAAATAAATGCAATGACCTATGTACGGTTTAAAATGTTTTCTACAATTGTGTAGTGGAACACCACATCTCTGATTTTTTGGTTTTACACTTTTTCACATCTCTCTGAAACTCTTAGTTTTACACTTTTCTTGAAGCTCTCAAGGAGACAAGTGGACACTATTTTGTTACATTTATTTGGAATTAAGAGACACAAATCAGAAGAGACTTTCTTTAGTTTGTGTTAATTCAGAATTAATCAACACAATAACTTCAATATACTGTATTGATCGTGGTTTATGCTGTTAGAATATCAGTCACTTCTTCATATGAGGAATCAAAGCATCACCTGTTATGCATATGAACAGTATATTTTTAATATGTGTATGATTGACTAAGCTGGTGTGTTTTAAATATGCCAAAGTTAAGAGAACATGTCAGAATGATCTTCCAGACTTTGTTTTAAAGCTCCCCTGACATCATCTTTGAACTTTCCATAAAATGGCACAACATATATATATTTTAACATTGAACTATGATCGTTTTTGCTAAAACAATGTTAAATTAATGAAATTAGTTTAAAATTAGCGCCGTTTTTTTACACGGTAAATCCGGATATTTCCGGTCACGTGACTGTGACGTCACGTCCAGATGCCTGCTCCAACGCGCATTGAAAAACAATGGCGGAGAATGCAGATGCATCAGACGAATTTAGCAATTTAAAAGTTGATATTTTAGCGATTTGTCTTCAGTTCGTGAAGCAGAAGTTCATTCAACCTTTATTTAGTCAGGTAAATCTTTTGAACCTCATGGGCTCATTTACGAAAGCGACCTGCTAGAACAATGAACAGCAATGGTAGAATTTCCTTAAACAATAAACAAACAAACAATAAACAATAGAAAACAAAAGAGAGAATATATATATATATATATATATGTANTATATGTATATATATATATACATATATATATATACATACACATACACACATATATATATATATATATATATATATATATACATATATATACATACTATACATATATATACACACATACATACATTCCTCCCTTTAACAAAGTATCAAAAAACTAGCAAAACATTATAAGGTAGACGTATAAAATCAAAGACAGGAACAAATCTGCATTGGTTTTTGCCAGGATTCCAACAGACAAGGTTATAAGTTATTTTGAGTGATCAACAAGAAACAGCAGGGTTTTATTTTCTTCCTGCTGCTGCTTTTTTCATGAGAGGTTTCACGTTCAGGAAGTGAGCAGGTGTCTGAGTTCTGCAGCAGCAACTTTTAGAGGCTGCAGCAGCAACTTTTAGAGGCTGATCGGGATAACTCTTTTACAGAGCACTGAAACGGTAATACATTAATTAATTTATCTAATAATCATTCAACATTAATTTATAGTCAAAAAACATGAGTCCTTTTTAAATTATCTGTTTTATTTTAGAAGTTTATTCAAACATACGTTCTGAAAAACACCATTCATATTTCCACTGTTGTACTTTGCATGTTTACATGTTCACTATATATAAATATATATAAAAACAGTAGTTTATACGTCAATCATTACATTTAAAAAGAAATTTATATCAAATACTGTCAAAATAACATATACTGTATTGATGTCATAGATTCTTAAAGGGACACTTCCTGTAGACTAGTCAGAGTGAAACGGAGCAAAAGAGAGCAAAATGGAGTCTGGAGTGTGTCAACTATGAACGTGCTCTGTTTGAAGCTGATACGTCCGGCCATGAGTCAAAGGCCCGCGTCTTCAGCAAGGTTTAACAGCCAGATTGCTGTAGAACCAATTTTGAGCTTCTAAGCTCAGAATACAATGTGTGCTTTCCAAGAGCACTTTTATTCTGAAAAGCCAACCAGGACGCACTGCAAAAACGTAAAATCTTACCCAGTCTAATTTTCTAATTTCTAGTCAAAACCTCTTATCACACTTAATATAAGTAAAACACATCTATCTAAGTAAGACATTACACTTGTTTTGAGACAATGCATCTTGAAAATCTTGATAAGGCAAAAAGTCTTGAAAATATCTTGTTTTGAGTCATTTCTTATTTGAAACAAGCTTTTTTGACATTTCATTAACATTTGCAGTTGTCGTGAGGTTTGTAAAATGTGAAAAATCTTGTTTCAAGATAACAAACTAACTTGAATTAAGACAAATCTGTTTCTTTGATCAGCATGCCCACTCAAAGTATTAATCATTCTATTTTTTATACAGGTTCTGTTTAACTTTGAACAGACTCCATTGTCCTAATACAATTTCTTTAAACCAATAGTTCATTAACATTTTCTACATTGTATTTTTTTCCAAGGCTGAATACTACATAAACATACCTACTGTGCAGTTTATATTAAATAGACAAATAATGCAGGTTCATTTCACATATTTATTTTAACATATAATTTAACATATAATTGATTTTAATAAAATAAATGTGGTTAGGACAGATTAAGTGGCCGTGGGGCGGCCGTGGCGTAGTGGTAATGGCAGTCGTCCCCGATCGGAAGGTTGGAGGTTCGAATCCTGGTTCCCCACACCATGTGTCGTTGTGTCCCCGGGCAAGACACTTAACCCCGAGTTGCTCCCGGTAGGACTGGATGGCGCCTTGCATGGGTCTGCCGCTACCGGTGTATGAATGTGTGTATGAATGGGTGGATGGTTGGTATTGTAAAGAGCTTTGGGGCCCCTCATAGGGGGCTGGAAAACGCTATATAAATAAGCTCCATTTACCATAAACATATTTTTCTACGTTTGGGACAAGGGGAAAAAATATAGTAAAAAAGGGATTTCTGGGTAGGCTCTCTGAGGGAGGAATCAATGTTAACGAGATTAAGAATAGGTCATATGAATCTGAACAGGACTTTGTTTATTATAGGGAAACACAATAGTGGACGTTGTGACTTTTGCCAGGATACAAGAGTCAGTGCAGCACGTCATTTTGGAATGTTCTACATATTCAGAGGAAAGGAAAACTGACCAAATGAAAAACGAAGTCACATGCCCTATCAGTTTGAAGAGCATTTTGGGATGGGGATCTAGTACACTGGAAAAAATGCCACTCTAAAAATAAGAAAAAAAAATTTAAATAAGATTTTTGGGCTTGAAATAAGCAAAAAAATCTGCCAATGGAACAAGTGAAAATTCACTTGACAAGATTTCTTAAAATAAGACATTTTGTTCAAATCAAACAAGATATGCGGAATCTTGAAACTAGCTACAAAAATCTAATTTTGAGCAATATTTTACAACAATTGTGAGCTTTTCGTGTCTTATAATAAGATTCTGATGCTCAAAAGTACACTGGAGAAAAGTCTACTCTGAAAACAAGTTTAAAACCACTTAAAATTAGGTTTTTTTTGGATTGAAATAAGCAAAAAGATCTGGTAACAAGTGAAAATTTTCTTGACATGATTTCTAAAAATAAGACATTTGATCATTTTACAAGATAAACAATCTCATTCTTAGCAATATTTTACCACAATTTTGGGTGGGCTTTGTCTTAAAGTAAGTGTGTGATGCTTAAAATTAGTAAACATCCCCTAAAACTTTTACTCATTTTTAGTTCTACAGATGTATATATATATATATATATATAACAAAGCCAAATTTCTTTTTAAATTTAATGATTGACGTATAAACTACTGTTTTTATATTTATTTTATATTTATTTATATATAGTGAACAACCATGCAATGTACAACAGAATGAAGGGTGTTTTTCAGAACGTATGTTTGAATAAACTTCTAAAATAAACCAGATAATTTAAAAAGGACTCATGTTTTTAGACTATAAATTAATGTTGAATGATTATTAGATAAATTAATGCTGTATTACCATTTCAGTCCTCTGTAAAAGAGTTATCACGATAGCGTTGCTGACACCTGCTGCTCACTTCATGAATGTGAAACCTCTCGTTAAAAAAGCTGCAGCAGGCACAAAATAAACACTGCTGTTTCTTGTTGATCACTAAAATAACTTCTGCTTCACGAACTGAAGACAAATCGCTAAAATATCAACTTTTAAATTGCTAAATTCGTCTGATAAGTCTGCATTCTCTGCAATTGTTTCTCAATGCACGTTGGAGCAGGCATCTGGATCTGACGTCACAGTCACGTGACCGGAAAAATCCGGATTTACCGTGTAAAAAAAACGGCGCTAATTTTAAACTATTTTTGAGAGGAATTTTCATTCATTTAACATTGTTTTAGCAAAAACGATCATAGTTCAATCTTAAAATATATATATGTTGTGCCATTTTATGGAAAGTTCAAAGATGATGTCAGGGGAGCTTTAAACATAAAATGTCTTTCGGAAATGTTGTGATGGGCACATCTCCTACCGTGAGCAGGCAATTGGACGAACACACAATCAGAATTGGACAGGAGAGGGAGAGCTTTTCCTGGGGGCTTTGAGGTCCTGTTTTTCCTGAAACACAAAGACATATTTCTGTTGGCATGATGAATCATATTTTAAGATTGTGGAATATAAGCCAGATAAATAAATAAAATAAAGAGAGAACCTGTAAAACTATCATGTTAAATATGACGCGGTTGAAAATTTGGGTGCACTAACTGTGCTGGTGAACCAAAAAAAAGTTTAGAAACACCAGTGCAATCAGTGCAAGAAGTTAATGTAGAACCATGGAAAAAAATGTATCAATTAAAAAAATGATTTTGAGTAAGATATTTCCAGCAACCTGCAAAGATTTTGTTTCTTTCCACCTTGAAAACTTTAATATCCAAATACTATGTTAGGTTTATTCTTTAAAAAATAATAACACCAATTTCTCATTAACATTCAAATAATAATGTATTATTGTAATTAAAAAGATAAATTAATCTACATTTCTGGAAATGTTTGAATTATCAGAATAATCCAGGTGTCAAAATGAAGCTTAAAAAAAACATGAATCTGAAAATGTGCTTATACAGTATAACCAAATTTGACTTAATCCTCTGTTTGATTAGATGGGTTACATACGGTCATGCCATCACATGAAGTTGCATTAAGGGACAAAAGTAGTACCTTACAAAGATGCACAACACCAAAATAAAGTAGGACAAACTCACTCTTAGAACTGGACAGGAGAGAGCTTCTTTCCTGGGGGCTTGTTTTTCCTGAAACACATAGACATCTTTCTGTTGGCATGATAAATCATAATGTTAATATTCAGATTGTGGAAGATAAACAAAACAAAAACAAGACAAAATAAATACAAAACTAAATTCACCAAACTCCTTGTCAGTAGTGCCCGAGTCGGTGCTGGTAGTCTAATAATAATAATAATAATTAATTCAATTTATAACGCACTTTTCATTACTGAAAATCTCAAAGTGCTACACATATATTGAATGCTACACACATTCATAAACCGGTGGCGGCAGACTACCATGCAAGGTGCTTTCCAGTCCTACCGGGAGCAACTCAGGGTTAAGTGTCTTGCCCAAGGACACAACGACACATGGTGCGGGTCCCGGGAGTCGAACCGCCAACTTTCCGATCGGGAGACGACTGCCCTTACCACTACGCCACGGCCGCCCGTGATGGGTTACATACGGTCATGCTCATCTGTAGACTGGTCCAGAATGATTGTTGAGTCCCTCGAAATGGCTTCATCTGTGTCATTGGGCTCATCAAGACGGCGTCTCTTTGAAGAGCTGCAAAGATGAGCCAATTAATCAATTCCAACAAAAGCTAGCCAACATCATATGTTAAGTCTACTAAAGCTATGACATATTGAACTAAATATACTACATATACTACTAAAGCTATGACATATTTGACATTATGACATAAATAAATTATCATTAAATCTAGAAAAAACTAATTACATGATATTCGGTAATAAAAAGAAAACTGTTGATGTTCCACTCAAAATTGAGGATGTTGAGATTTGTAGAGTGAGTGAGGTGAAGTTTTTGGGTGTTATCATTGATGACAAACTGACATGGAAACAACACATAAATTCTGTAAGAATAAAAATAGCTAAATCGATTGCAGTACTGTACAAAGTCAGAGACCTATTGAATGATAAAGCTCTGTATTTGTTGTATAACACAATCATTGTTCCACACTTAATCTATTGTATTGATGTTTGGGGGAATGCGTGTAAAACAATCACAAAGCCTATTTTTGTATTACAGAAAAGAGCTGTAAGAATTATCACTAGAAAACATTACCGTCATCCATCAAGTACATTATTTTATCAACTGAAGTTATTGAAGTTCCATGATTTGGTAGACTATAATATTTTATCAGTTATGTATAGGGCTCAAAATAATGCATTACCTTTAAATATCCAAATGCATTTTGTTAAAAGACAAAGTTGTTATAATCTTAAGGGGACAGAGATGTTTGTAAAACCACAATTCAGAACTAGTTTGAAGGGACGTTCTACCTCAATCCAGGGAATTAGATTATGGAATGGCTTGGAGAATGTAGTTAAAAATGCCAAGTCAATGTTTACATTTAAGAAAATGATCAAAACAAATGTGTTAAAAAATATATATATGAAATAGCGTAATGTGTATTGTATTAGTTAGAAAATTAGAAAGAGTTAGTCATTTTGTACTGTTGGTTGAAGATTATTATTGTTTAATCTGATTGTTGGAAAAAGTTGGTTGAAGATTATTATTGTTTACATGGTTGATTATTATTGTTTAATCTGATTGTTGGAAGTAAGGGGCAGATATAATAAGATTTATTCTTCTTTCTGCTACCTTTCATTTTTTTATATTTTGTACATTATCATTTATGAGATTGTCTTGTATTGTTACTTTTGTAAAAAAATGAACAAATTTAATAAACATAAACATATTTATTATTGAGGAAATGAATCGTTAGTTGCAGCTTTACCACTTTGATTGTCTCCCACTCAAGAGATGTTTTTTTAGGGGACCTCACATTCTGCAATCTTTGGTTTAGTTGCGCAAACACAGTGACCTTAAGAACACATTACCGGTAATTACATTTTTTAAATCCTCAATAAAAATGTGCAAAATAAAAAAACTTTGGTCATTAACTGGATGCATTTCACTTACCCATGAATTCTCCTTGGTCCTGTAGCATGGGGTAATACAGCTATCCTTTTAGCCATTGCTGTGATTTCAGGTTTTGATGGGTATCTGTGTGATACAATAAAGAAACCTTAATAATAATACCATTAAACTATGCACACATTGCACACAGTACTAGCTTTTCTTAATTGCACTGGCCACAACAAAGCATTTTTTTAACATTAATATTGTTTTAAACCAGTAAAATTGTTTAGTTTATAAATTTTGAAAATTTAGAAGTTTCTTAGATATCTGAAATTTGATAGTTCAATCAAATTTAGATTCACATCTGCAGCTAACAACTGAACACATTTTTGTTGCTGTCTCAAAGTTGTTGTACATGAATGGATGGGAGACATGCATTTAGAGACAAACCAGCAATAACAATAGACCTTTTACCAGTTGACGTCATCACGCAAAGCTCGCCTGAAATGAGCGTTCTGATTGGACGGTATATGCATTATTGATTTTAAAATTGTTATTCAGTTTTAATACTAGTATTAACTAGGGTTGTACATCTCTGTGTGACAGACGATTCGATTCACATCTAGATACAAAGGTTACGATTCGATTCAAAAACGATTTATTTTAAAAACGGAACGATTCGATTCGATGCAGTGTAAAAGCGATTCGGTTCGGTTCGATTCGATTAAACTTCAAATTATTCTACGTTTTAACATTTGTTGATGTACCGGCAGACAAATATTTCATTATGAAAGAAAAAGGACCATTTCTATCAATGTGACATTCTTAGAGCATTTTTAAATTTGTAAAAGTCCACATATATCATATCTAAAAGGGTGCTGTAAAGCACTGGTAAAAATAAAGTAAAAAGCCAAACAAAATAATCACATGTTAAATGTGTTTATTTTTAAACATGGACCTAAAGACCAGCTAAAAGAAAATTTCCTACAGAAAATACAGAAAAAATATAAAAGGCACAAATGGTTACAGCAGCATGTAATAAAATAAAAATCACTAGGAAAAAAAACCAGGAATAAGCTAAGCACAAAGCTCCTGAGTCCTGTGCAATAACCTGTTGTGCAATAACCTGTCACACAACCTGTAGTTTGGTAGTTATGTGCAATATAGATCATGTGCATTTTAGCTTATATTTCATTACTACCTTGAAATAGTTATTCACACAAATTCATCCTGCTTCACCGTTAAAATTCTACCATGTTGTTTACTATTTTTCTCTTCAGAAACTTTGTAAATATTATAATTACTGTTTCACTTTTTGGTAGTTTATTTTGTACCCTTATTGCATGCTTTAGTATTTCCTGTTTGCTTGTTGTTTGTTTTTTAGCCAGTCAAAATCGTTTTTTCTCATCCTGAGCATTTCATTGTACTAAGTTAACCCTGTGTTAACCTGCATATGACAAATAAACACTTGAACTTGAACTTAATAATACAAAACATAATGCAAGAACAGTACGCCTAACAACAGCAGCACGAACATGAGTTTGTGTGAGCAGGTGGGCACGGATTAATATAAAAACATGCTCTCTGTACCTCACGCTCTCTGCACCTCTTGACTTCTTCTGGCCTGGTCCCTCACAGATCTAGTTGCCATCCTCACTTCAAAGTCTCCCAACAGCTCGTCCAGCGCTGACATTTTCTTCTTTTTACAAGGTGGTTCATCATCTGAAATAGAAAACAAGCACCATATATTACTGACTATGTTAGCCATGAAGTTTTTTTTTTTTACTGACTTTACCATTTTATGTAAAAATCTTCATCTGATGTTCAGAATTTATTTATGTAGGGACTCGTGTATAACATGTGTAAAAGATGTATCATTATCATCATCATCATGATTATTATTGAACTCTTTCTGTGCATGCAGATTCTCTCATTATAGTGAATGTGTTTTATGCTGATACAATGACTGCAGCACAAGTTTAAGACAAAGTCAGCTCATTCTTGATCACAAGTTATAAAACACAAACCTGTATGCTCATCTTGGGTCTGGGGTGCATCATTGCAGACATCCAGATCTCCATTTGCAGGTTCAGTCTGCACTGGACCTCTCTGAACTGAATCCCCCGTTACCTAGAAATAAAACATGACATTACATTTAGTGTACAGTATGGTTAAATGCAGTGTAAACAATCAAAAAACAGTAGGCAGAATAAATCTAGTGACAGCAACAAAACACAGCGGACTGTAACAACTGAATGTATTTTGACAGTGTGTTGGGGGGTTTACCTTGTGATGCAGGAATATTGTTTCTGCTGATAGGCTTGTGAATGTCCTCTCTGCATCATGGCTACTGTTGTAAAAGAGATCTCTTGTAAAAGAGATCCCTTGTAAAAGAGATCTCGATCTCAATGGGCTCTACCTGGTTAAATAAAGGTGATTGATTGTAGCTTTATGCTTCTTATTAATCTTGTACTGTATGGCTGTGGGTCATAGTCATGCAGCTTATATTATAGGTGAAGGCTGAGACAACGCAGTTCGGGTCCAACAACGTGTTTATTCTTCTGTGTAACAACAAGACTGTTCACCCATTCTGTGGGCTCATTGACAGCAGTTATCACTGCTACTGAGGAAGGGCAGGGACAAACAGTGTGGAAGAGATCTTCAAGGCCTGTGTAGCTCGTGAACTATCACTGAGTTGCCCGTAAAATTTAGTTACCCGTCGCTTTGTGTGTGGCAGCTGCACGCTCCTGCTCGTTGTTGTGAGGCTTGAAAAGTTGTTGGTCGAGGTTTGTTGTGCTACCAGTGTACTTCGGAGGTGCGCTGCATAGCTTACAAATAGCGTGGCTTTTGTCGAGTTTTCCGTCCTTCTAGTAAAACCCGAAAACGTTCCACACTTTAGATTTTTGTCTGGCTGATGTGTTGAAAATCTTTCGCGGTGACTCGCTAGCGCGCGCGGCTACTATTTACATCCATGCTCGCTCGTGCTCTTGGTGAGCTATGGCGCATGCGTGAGAATAGCTTCGCTCTCGCGTTGTTTTAGAAACGCATTGTAAACCCAGCAAGTCTCGCGATAACCGGTCCGTGTCTCTTCAACCGGTTCATCTCTGGATTTGTGGCTGGTTGCTGTCGGTTTACGTGGCTGCTACCGATGCAACCACATCGCTAGCTTGTCAAACCGGATATCCGGTCGAATCGGTTAATCTATAACAAGCCTAGTATTAACTGAGATATGTAATGTTCACAGCAACAGCAAATCATAAAAGAGTAGGGTTCTCTCCATTGTATTATTGCAATATTTTTAATAATTTATTGCCAAGAGTAGCGGAATTCAGTTTTTTTTCTTTTGGCGGCGGAGGAGAATGGCCAATGTCCAGTTAGCATTATCAACATAGCACTCCCGTTACAGCTTGCTCTCTCACACAAACACACGTCACTAAAGACGTAAAAACTTTTATTTAATATTGGTATGATCATTACAACAACATTTGTCCATGTCTCAGTCTACATTATAAACAACTTTGTATAAATACGTTACCTCTTAACGTCGACACAACCGCGTCATAGCTCATCCACGCTGTTAGCTAATTCTAGCTAGCTAGCTCGCCCCACCTTTTTATTTCACATCAGCTGCAACGTTGAGCTATAAAAAACACGATTAAACATCGATAAGAATCTGTAATGCGCATTACAAAGACAGAAACTCTGTACAAATAATTTTATCGTACTTGAGAAAAGGTAAGAGGCTTACCTCAAAGCCACCGTCGCAAAAGGTTTACTCTGCCATGCTCTCTGCTGCGTGCGGCGCAGTACGCATGCGTAGTCTTGGACGAGAGCCTTCTTCTTCTTCTTCTGTGAGGTTTTACGGTAGCTTACATCCTTCCGGTGTATTACCGCCATCTAATGGTACCATCCCTAAACTACTTGATTTGATTTGATGTTTATTCATTCATTTTAAAAGAACAATACAAGACAGTTTCATCAGATACAAGAATACAAGTAGGATAAAATGAAGGGAGCAGAAAGAAGATGAACTCTTATTATATCTGCCCCTTATTTCACAGTTTGTTCAACCAATGATAACCATCACAGAATGAATTCATTCAATCTTTATTTAGGGCCAGTTTACACGGTGCGTATTTTGAGTGTAACCGCTACTTTCTCTTTGCAACTTTGCTTATCTCCTACACGACGCTGCTGGCCCCCCTCTTTGACTCCGATACTTTTCTGACCCTGCTCTCAAGGTGGAAGTTTTTCGCTGACCCCCCGCTGATAATGTAAACATCTCCCGTGGAGCTTTTGTTTGAACACATGCGCGCAGCCCGCACGCGCGGACAGTCTGACATTTCACGTGTCACGCTGCAAAATATAACAGTTTAACAATAATAAACAGTATTTATGTTGGCGTGGGAGATGTTTAAATTTATCTGAACTACAGTATCTATCTGGACTCGTTACATTTTTTAAACAGTGCGTAACGTGCTGTGAAAATGAAGACACCAGGTTTATTTTTTATTTATTTATTTATTCAGCACCACAAAGTTTACAACACAAACACTGAGAATTAAACTGAACACACTATTAAAACACGTGAACCGAACTGTAACTACGTTAATGAACTGGACTCTTGCTGTGTGTTCATCTGGACCCATCAGAACCTCAGAACCATCAGCCTGTTGGAACGACAGCTCCACCTGGCAGAAATAAATAAATAAATAAAAACTCAGTTGTTGTGTGATCAAAGTAAACACAAGCAAACATTATATTAAGAACGTTGATTTACCTGCTGTAAGTCAGCTGTTTATCACGGAGGAAAGTCCGGTTCTGGTCCACAGTCCACTCAGCGGTTCTGGTCCACAGGCTCAGCGTCTGGTGTGCAGCTTGTTAGATGAAGCGGGTCCCACTGACTCAAATCTGTTGACTCTTATCCAAATTCCAGCTTTAACTTGTTGTTAACTTGTTGACAACAACTTGTAGTTAGCTGATTTTAGCCAGAGAGGAAAACAGACGAGGCAGGCTCTCGGCTGCTGTTTACCTCAGGCTGCACGCATGCGCAGTAGTGAAGGTTCCAAAAATCACAGCGCCATCTAATGGCCCAGCATGGTAACTACAGTGAAATCATGAGGACGGGGGGTGGAGGGGGAGAGAGTCGTATCCACAGAATTCGACCGTGTCAACGCAAAACTTTTCACCTAATTAACATACCCAAAACATCCGTTTCCCCCACACAGTGTCCGTGTAAACAGGGCCTTAGTCAGGTAAATCTCATTGATCCTCGAGGGCTCATTTACAAAAGCGACCTGCTACAAACTAAAGAATGATGAACACAGCAATGGTAGAATTTCCTTAAACAACAAACAACAGAAAAAAAAAACGTAGGAGAGAAATAGAAAGTGAAATGCAAAGTATCAAAACTAGCAAAACACCACAAGGTAGATGTACAAAATCAAAAACAGGAATGTATCTGCAATGGTTTTTGCCAGGTTTCCAAAAGATTTTTAAAACCATTTAGGGAGGTCAGGGCCGAGAGCTTCAAATCTTTTTGTAAGATATTCCAGGAAGCAGGAGCAGAGTAGGAGAAGGCCCAAATAATTCTATTTAATTTTTCTAACTGTAATACATCATTGGATACAGCACTGGCTCTCCTCAGGGATGTGTGCTGAGCCCCCTTCTGTTCACTCTGCTCACATATGATTGTACAGCCACACTTCCAGGCTGTCATATTGTTAAGTTTGCAGATGATACAGCGGTGGTGGGATGCATCACAAACAATGATGAGTCCAGCTACAGACAGGAGGTGGAACACCTGGAGAGCTGGTGCAAAGAGAATAATCTTCACATGAATGTGAAGAAGACAAAGGAGATGATTGTGGACTTCAGAAGGAACAAACACACCCATGCCCCACTGAAAATAGGTGGGTCTGCAGTGGAAGTGGTCTCCAGCTACAAATACTTGGGTGTACACATGAATGATAACCTCAGCTGGAGCAACAACACCACCAGCCTGATCAAGAAAGGTCATCAGAGACTCTACTTCCTCAGACGGCTGAGACGAGCTGGTCTGAGCAGCCCAGTCCTCACCTCCTTCTACAGGTGTGCAGTGGAGAGCATCCTGTGCTCCAGCATCAACGTGTGGCATGGAGGCTGCACAGTTGAAGAGAGGAAAGCTCTGCAGAGAGTGGTGAAGGCTGCACAGAAGTCTGTTGGAGTCAGTCTCCCCACAATCACAGACATTTATACCTCCAGATGCAGGAAAAGAGCCACCTGCATCATGAAAGACCTCACTCATCCAGCACACTCACTCTTTGCCCCACTCCCCTCAGGACGGAGGTTGAGGAGCATCAAGTGTAGAACCACTAGACTGAGGAACAGCTTCTACCCTGAGGCTGTTAGACTCATGAATAAATAAAAATAAAATAAAAAATAAACACTGCAAAATATCACATCATACTGATGCTGATCTGTTTTCTTGTTGCTGTGTTCATCTGTGACCATCTGCTCATACAAACTCATGTTCGTGCTGCTGTTTATTCCCACTATATTAGGCTTAGTGTATTACTAGTTGATGTTTTTCTTAGTTAGTTCTAGATGTTATTACTGTTTTTCTCTTTCATTTGTTGTTGGATGTAACTGGGACCTCGTGTACATAATCTCGTTTTCATCACATGTACCACATGCGGTGCAAATGACAATAAAGACTCTCTGACTCTGACTCTGACACAAACTAGATCACAAAATGAATAATTCTACTTAATTTTCCTAACTGTAATACACAAACTACATCACAAAAAGAATAATTCTACTTAATTTTTTCTAACTGTAATACACAAACTACGTCACAAAATGAATAACTCTACTTAATTTTTCTAACTGTAATACACAAACGCACTAAGCTACATCATATGTACAACATAAGTGTAATACACAAACACACTATGTTACATCATATATAGTTTTTGAGCAAGTCCTTTTTGACCTTTTTGAACTTCGATTCTTCTACTGTTGACTCATGTTCTTTTTGTTCACATTCTTAAAATTGTAACTGTATCTGTATTGAAATAATAATAAAATAAAAAATAAAATAAAAAATAAAATAAAAAGCCTGTTGATGTCAAGTAAAACAAAGTATTTATGTCCACCTTTACTAGATCCCCATTCCAAAACGCTCTTCAAACTGATAGGGCATGTGACTTCTTTCTTTTTTCATTTGGTCAAGTAGAGTTTTCCTTTCCTCTGAATATGTAGAACATTCCAAAATGATGTGCTGCACTGACTCTGTATCCTGGCAAAAGTCACAACGTCCACTATTGTGTTATCCTATAAGTACTGTTCAGATTCATATGACCTATTCTTAATCTTGTTAACATTGATTCCTCCCTCAGAGAGACCATACCCAGAACCTTTTTTACTATTTTTTCCCCTTGTCCCAAACGTAGAAAAATATGTTTATGGTAAATGAAGCTTATTTATATAGCGTTTTCATGCCCCCTATGAGGGGCCCCAAAGCGCTTTACAATACCAACCATCCACCCATTCATACACCGGTAGCGGCAGACCCATGCAAGGCGCCATCCAGTCCTACCGGGAGCAACTCGGGGTTAAGTGACTTGCCCGGAGACGCAACGACACATGGCGTGGGGAACCGGTATTCAAACCTCCAACCTTCTGATCGGGGGACGACTGCCATTACCACTATGCCACGGCCGCCCCACGGCCGTTTAATCTGTCCTAACCACATATTTATTTTATTAAAATCAATTATATGTTAAATTATATGTTAAAATAAATATGTGAAATGAACCTGCATTATTTGTCTATTTAATATAAACTGCACAGTAGGTATGTTTATGTAGTATTCAGCCTTGGAAAAAAATACAATGTAGAAAATGTTAATGAACTATTGGTTTAAAGAAATTGTAATAGGACAATGGAGTCTGTCCAAAATTAAACAGAACCTGTATAAAAAATAGAATGTTTAATACTTTGAGTGGGCATGCTGATCAAAGAAGCAGATTTGTCTTAATTCAAGTTAGTTTGTTATCTTGAAACAAGATTTTTCACGTTTTACAAACCTTATGACAACTGCAAATGTTTATGAAATGTCAAAAAAGCTTGTTTCAAATAAGAAATGACTCAAAACAAGATATTTTCGAGACTTTTTGCCTTATCAAGATTTTCAAGATGCATTGTCTCAAAACAAGTTGTTATGTCTAACTTAGATAGATGTTTTTGACTTATATTAAAGTGTGATAAGAGGTTTTGACTAAAAATTAGAAAATTAGACTTGGTAAGATTTTACGTTTTTGTAGTAAGGTGGACATAAATACTTTATGTTTTACTTGATGTCAACAGGCATTTTATTTATTTATTTATTTTTCTTTTATTATTACGTATTTACAGATACAGTTAGTCACTCAGCCCTCTGTGAATAGCAAACAACCATCAGGGTGCTAACGATCCATTGTTAGGCTGATGGTCCTCCTTGATCATGTGAGCAGCTGGTTTCAGGCTGTCATCAGCCAACTGGTTGTGTAACACTGTGAGAGGGTGCTATTTATAAGACTGAGCTGAACCCAGCACCTCAGACTGAGGAAGTCTTTCGGACGAAAGACGAAACGTTTCTACAATTTTTTGCTTTGTTTTGTTTTTTTGTTTTTTGAATGTCCAGAGGACCAGACTTAGCTTTTTTAGATACAGTTACAATTATAAGAATGTGAACAAAAAGAAGTAGTTTAGGGATGGTACCATTAGATGGCGGTAATACACCGGAAGGATGTAAGCTGCCGTAAAACCTCACAGAAGAAGAAGAAGGCTCTGCAGTGGCGTAGTACGCATGCGCAGTCTTGGAGTTTTACTGTGGCCTCAAGGTAAGCTCTTACCTTTTCTCTCAAGTACAATAACTTTATTTGTAAAGAGTTTCTGTCTTTGTAATGCGCATTTCACATTCTTATCAATGTTTAATCGTGTTTTTTATAGCTCAACGTTGCAGCTGATGCGAAATAAAAAGAAGCGGGGTGAGCGAGCTAGCTAGCTAGGAATTAGCTGTTAGCTCCATGCTGTTGGCTAACAGCATGAGACGCGGTGACGTAGCATGACGCGGTTGTGTCGACGTTAAGAGGTAACGTATTTATACAAAGTTGTTTAGAATGTAGATTGAGACATGGACAAAAGGTGTTGTAATGATCATACCAATATTAAATAAAAGTTTTTACGTCTTTAGTGACGTGTGTGTGAGAGAGCAAGCGCCGCTGTAGGGGAGTGCTATGTTGCTAATGCTAACGTGCAGGTTTTTTTTGCAGTGGTGTAACAGAAGGTAAAGAAACATTGGACTAACTACAGTTGATAATGTTTCTGTTTTCCGTTTAAATAGAACAGTGAAAGACAAATCTAAAACTTTGTTTTTTTTTGCTTTGAATAAAAAAAACTCATCATTTCTGCATTTAAACTTTTTTGGGAGTTTGTTCCAGATTAGTGGAGTGCAAGAACTTAATGATGCTTCTTAATGTTTGGTTCTGACTCTGGGGATACAAAATAGTTCCAAGTATTGGGTCACACCTAGCCTGGTTAAAACCAGACCCTGTCCTTTGAAATATACGTATATCAGTATTACACCTGAATCACACAAATTATGTGTTATGATTTATGTTCACTTAATTCCACCATATAATGTGAAATATATTCAAGATGGAACCTTTATTTTCGGGTTTTATTTTCAATAGGGAAGAGTTTTTCAGTTACACGCCTGCACAATACAACAGACATAACACTTGATGATTGACATATGAAGCTGGTAGTTTATTGGCTGAGAGGCGGATTATGTACAGAGTAGGGAAGTCCTAGGGCGTGTCCAAGGCGGTTCGGTCCCAGGATTGGTCCCACGAGGTGATGACGTCATCTGGAGGTATAAAACCGTGGTCCGCCTTCGAAGGTTCGTGTGTGTGGACTGTGCTCGGAGTGAGGTCTGTTATTTGCTGTAAGGTTTATTCTTATTATGTACAATAAACCTGCATAAACTTGCACATTCGTTTCAGAGCATCCTTCAACTTTTGAACCGCAACAATTTGGTGATCCCGACGCTGAGAAGTTTGCAGTTTCGCCTGAAACGGGAGCCATTTGGGGGCTTCCCCCACCGAGTGGCCGAGCACGCTGCAGCCAACTGGCGCCTTCATTCAGGTGAGCAGATCTTCCGATTATCACTAAATGTAAGCTATTGAAAACACAAAATTTACCTTGGCTGTATACTGTTCTGTCTACGGGTGGGCTAAATTACACCGTAGTGTAGCTACGGTCGTTGGTGTTAGCATTTAACAGTAAAATAACGTGAACTACTGTTGGTATTTCATTTGAATGTGCATTTTTTTTGCGGTTTCCGTACATGTAAGTAAAGTGAAAAGCACATAGAGTCCATACACACACAGGGATAGTACAGGTAGTCCCCGATTTACGAGCGCTCTGATCTGCGAGGTTCCAGACTTACGAGCTGCACATTTTTGGAAAAAACGAAAAAAATACTGAGTTTTCATGTGTTTTTTCACTTCAGTTAGCAAGTTAAGCATATAAACACACGTTTCCGATCATTTTTATGCACTCAAAAGTAGTTTTTAGATGAAAATAGAGTGTTTTTAGGTGCGCTAGCGAAAACCGTTCCAATTTACGAGCGGATTTCCGGATTTACGAGCGAAATGGCGGCCGTTCCAAATTACGAGATTTCCGGTTTACGAGCGCCTCGCTGTGACGGATCTCGCTCGTAAATCGGGGACTACCTGTATATATGAGTGCCTAAGTTAGCTTTTTTCCCCCTTTATGAGCTCCGGCTAGGAGACACTTTCTTTTTCTTTTGGGCTCCGGGAGGCTGTGGGGCTGAGACCTGATTGTGTACTCCGGGACTCTGTTCGCCGTAGTGTTAACAAAGGCTTTCATCCGGCACACGGCCTCGCCGTATAGAGTGGTCCGGCCACTCCGGGTTCACAAGTTGCCGTGCATGTGATTAAGTTCACAACCGGGACCTATGATTGCTGTTAGAGTCACATTTTCCCTCCCCTTCCCAGTTGAAGTTAATTACCGTATTTTCCGATGTATAGGTCGCAAACTTTTTCTTTTTCTTTTTCATTTTTTTTTTCTTTTGTTTATTGATTTTTTTTTCTTTTTTTCTTTTTCTCTTAGAAGCTTGTGACCTGTACTCCGGAAAGTGCTGTATACACGCAAACAAAGGCAACAGGGTCAGATTTTTTATTTTCATATATTGTTTTGTGGGTTGGTGGATGCACAGAGGGCTGGCTGGAACCTGCACATGCAGCTGTCACACGGCCAGCCTCCCCCACTGATTTACTGCGGTTCCTACAGATAAGGCTCCCCTCCTCCCAGTCAGTACCAGGATGGAGACATCTCCTCCCCTCCTCCCTTCCCCCCCCTCCCCCCGCCACAGATGGCCTCTGAAAGTTCTGGTCCAGGGACCGGCTCAGAGCTGCTGTTTGTTCCGTTAGTTTTGTTCAGTGCTGCTGTTAAAAAGACTCCGGAGTGCAGTTGTTAGTTAATTGACAGTTAACAGTTTGGCTATTAGACAGTTTCTTTTTATTTTTGTTGCTATGACTGTTGGTGCTATTTTATGAATAAATAGAGAACATAAGGGGCGCACATAACTGGACAAGGGACAGTTTTTCATCTTTTGCTACAGGACACACGCTGACCTCTGCAGTTACACAACACTTCTGTGTGGTGACTTGTTGCGACTGTGGACGGACATTCCGGACTTTTGTGAATTTAGGCACTATAGATTACTTAGACTCTCAGGAGACGTCCTGCACTTTGTTTGTGAAGTTACGCAAGGGGTTTTGTGCCTATATTTTTGTTTTTGTTGGTTATTTTCAGGTTTGAAGGCACATTTCAGGTTTTATAGGTGGGGTTAGTGTGAATGTGTTGACGGATGCTATCTTACCTGCTGTAAGTTTTTTTTTTTTGCGTTGTCTAAACATTTACAGTACATGCAGGGTTAATTTCACGCCATTAATTGTTACATTTCCAGTTCTCATCAATTCAGCCTGGTGGGGTGTAGGTCATGTTTAATGACATATTTTACATATTTGTTGAGGACCACATTCATGTGTGGACAAGGCCTGTGTAATAGTGGTTTGGAGTACTTTAGTGGTTTATTTTTTTATTTTTTATTTATTTGATATGTGTATTTCTTTCCTTCTTGGAGGACTGCCGCTTGTTTGTTCTGCAGGAAGTGTTTGGCCTTCTGACCTGCCTGACAGAGTCCAGAAGGGAGTCTTCTTGTTGCTGGCAGATGTGCTGGTGTGTTCATGACTTGTACTGCGGGAGGTGACTTTATTTAGGAGTTTTCTGAGGATTTCAGCTTGGCATCTAATCAGTGAATGCTGCAGGTGTTCCATGACGACATTTGGTTAGCAGTTAACTAATTCTACTTGGTAGTGGATTTCACATATACGCAGATATGCAGCTCTCAATTTACAATATTATTCCTCACCCTACAACATTCGCATTGCACAGTACACACGTGCTTTACATACACCTAGGTTCCCTCAACCATAGCATGGACTAGTTGCATTGTGACTCTCTGGTTTTGAACGCCATTCTTGGACAGTTCACATGTTGTGCTGTCATTGAAGGCGCCTGCACTGGACTGCACTGAACTACCGTATTGCGTTGTGTTCAGCTGAGCTGCAAGCTGACAGCGCCTGCACTGAAATGCACTGGACTGCCGAAATGCATCATGGTCAGCTAAAGCCGCAAGCTGACTTGGCTCATACCTGAACTGTTAATGGAGTTTTGCACATCTGCACCAGCTTCTACTCAAGTCATGGACTGTGGTCTGCACACACATGGACTCTGACATATCTCTCCAGGATGGGGGCTGGAGAACGACATAAGCACTGGTCAAGCTGGAATGCGTCACTACCACACTTTGCAGCCTGGCTGAACTGTCTGCTAACCATGTGATCTTCAGGTGGTGATTTCAATAACTTCAGTTTTCATGATCAGTACTATCTTTGCTATGGTAGAATCTCACGCACACTCATTACTCATACATACATGTACAGATCTCACTGACACGTGACCTGCATGGCCACACACGTTTTTGTTTCATCCTTCACGTACTCACAGTACAGTTGTTCGGTATGGGCACCTGTTGCGTTCCTTTTTGGATGGGTGTTTGTCTTTTTCTTTTCTTTTTCCTCACCTTTTTGACAGGCATAGGTAGAGAGTTGGCTGACATGATGCAGAGAAGGAAGGTAAATGTTTTCTTTGTCCTAGAGACCGAGTGGAAGGGCGGCAAGGCTCACAGTATTGGAGCAGGGTTCGAACTCTCTTACCATGGTGTGGATAGAAGGAGAAATACAGTAGGGGTGGTCCAGAAGGAGGAGTTGGCAAAGGATGTAGTAGAGGTGAAAACTGTGTCCGTTGGGGTGATGTGTCTGATGGTGGACGTAGTGAGTCTGATGCTAGACAGTTGGGTTCGGATGTTTTGAGGTATTTTCTTTGCTGTAGTATTTCCACCTGCGGTTCAGATGACGTTCGTGTTATGAGCATTCCATTATTTTCTTTGAAACAGGATATTTTGTGTTTGCCTCCTGTTTCAAAAGGGGATGGGAAATAAGGAACATATAGTTAAACACACCATTTCAAATAACTAATTAGATCAACGTTTTAACTCTTCATACAGTGATGAGAGCTGGAAACAGTTATACATTTAATAAAGTTATAAAAGATCATTTTAATAAGTGCCTAAAAACAGGTTGTTGGATAGTAGTTGCTCAACAAGATTCTGTTGAACCCACCTCTTGAGATGAATGTTTGGGGTAACTCATACAACTTTTTATTCTTTATTACAGGTAAAATCGAATGGACTTCTGATGATCGTGAAGGAACACGCAAAATAAAATTGTGAATAATTTATATTTGAAAAGGGGAAATGCACTTTACAATCACATGTTTCCACAGCTGTGATGGACAAGCAGAGAAACCTTACCATAACTGGGTTTACATTCCTCCCCTTTTCAGCAGATTAATTAATGTTGAATGAATGCTTAATGTTGCAGTGTAAACAATGATGGGAAGATCTATTTCCCTGCACCATTTTTTTTATCCTACAGGTTAAGGCGTGGAACATGCAGCAGAGCAGAACTAATCACATTAACTAACAAACTAACCAACTAATCACTAATATATGCCAAGATTTTCTCACTATTTGTTGAAACCTCTCAATTGTTGTTTACACCATATGTTGAAGTTACATATGGTTATTCTTACACCTGTGAAGAATGACTGTGAGTTTGATCCAGGAGGTCCAGAAAGGATTGAAGGTTGTTGAGATGAATGAGTCAGACAGAATGTGAATGTTACAGACAGATTAATGTGACTATATATATATGTTTGTGCCTGGTGAATGTGCAGTACAATAGTTGTGTGTTGATAGATTTTTGTGTATTGATAGATTTTTGAGAAAGTGTACAGGGTTTTCACTGCTTTAACATAGATATAATTTAATTTAGTTTTATCAATTTTGATCCTTAGAGAATATAAATTAGCTGCACCGTATCAGAGTAGCTTAGCAGTGGATTCTACTGATAGGAAGTGTTTGTGGAAGAACATTCTGGTACAGAGAATAATTAGAGGAGATGAGACGTAGAGTACAGAGGGAAGTAGCTAGGGCAAAGCAGAGGGCGTACAATGAGTTGTATGGGAGACTGGACACTAAAGAGGGTGAGATAGCCTGGCCCTCGCCATTCCTGCACAGCTCCGCTCAATTCTCATTTCCCTTCACTGCACAGTCTGGGACTTCACCCACCCACAAGGATTTCTCCGGTAGATTTTTGTTCGGACCAATCAGAGAACAGAAGGGGTGGAGTTTTGGACCCTAACCCACGCCCCCACCAGTCCCAGCGCGCAGAGCCCTATAAAAGGGCTCTGCCAGCGCTCAGTCAGCGAGCAGCGGCATGTTCTCATTCAAAGCGATGCAAAGCGATGCAGGATTGTTTTATATGTGACACAAATTTATTAATTTCCCCTTCTTAATCCCTTATCTGGAGTTTTCTTTTGTTTTGTTTTTTCCCAAAAGTTAAGTAATCGCTCCCTCGTCCTCCTTCTCCTCCACCCTCCTGCTGAGTAAAATGAACACGGAAATGCCTCAGGTTGTCACGAGAATTAAACTCGGGTTTTAGTTGCTGACCGAGTCCCATCAGATTTTCTGGTGTTTTGGTGAGCTGGACCAGCGATCCATGGTTTGATTTTATTGTATTAAAACGTTTTATATAAACACAGAATTTGCGCAGCGAGAGAAACGCTGCAAGAGGCGGAGCAGCTGTCAAGTTCACCAGAGCACGGCATCATTCAAAGCGATGCAGAACTGTTTTATATGTGACACAAATTTATTAATTTCCCCTGCTTAATCCCTTATCTGGAGTTTTCTTTTGTTTTTTTCTCCCAAAAGTTAAGTAATCGCTCCCTCGTCCTCCTTCTCCTCCACCCTCCTGCTGAGTAAAATGAACACGGAAATGCCTCAGGTTGTCACGAGAATTAAACTCGGGTTTTATTGCTGACCGAGTCCCTGCAGATTTTCTGGTCTTTTGGTGAGCTGGACCAGCGATCCATGGTTTGATTTTATTGTATTAAAACGTTTTATAACATATAAACACTGAGTTTGTGCAGCGAGAGAAAAGCTGCAGGACTCCTGGAGCAGGGGGCGGAGCAGTTGTCAAGTTCACCAGAGCACGGGGGGTGGCTCTGAGGGGAGGGAGCAGAATGCTTTCCCTGTTCAAAATATCCAATGGTTTTGTTCCTAAGCAGAGGCCACGCCTCCAGCAAGAAACGTTTTTCAATGGGAAAAGTCCAGACCCTAGTACGAAGCGAAGTGAAGGACAAGGGTCTGGTTTAAACCAGGCTAAGGGTGAGAAGGACTTGTACCGATTGGCAAGACAGATGGATCAGGCAGGAAAAGATGTGCGGCAGGTTAGGCTTATTAAAGAAGGGAATGGGAATGTTCTAACAAGCAATGGAGAGCACCGCTAATTAAAAAATTAGTTCCACTATTTCTAAAACGCTCATTAATTATTTTAGGTCCACAATTTCAAAAGCACAAATGTCTTATGAAAGTTAAGAGAAGCTAATTTTAAACTGCTATTTAAATTCAACATTTGGAAGCCAACAGTACTGCAATATTTGCACTACACTGCCGACTAGTGGTGCATCACACCACCTTATATTACCTCTTAACACAGAATCGCCCAGGATGTCATCTCCTTACATACACTTTTCGGTCAAGGTACAAAAATGTAAAATTGTTTAATGTGTTGTTGACTTCAGGATTGCTGTGTTGCTTTGTCTTTTTTTGTTTTTGTTTAGATTTTTCATTAAAAAATGCATCGATAAAGAAGTTATTTAACTGTTTTCTGGAAAACTGGAGCGTTGCAATGCATTATGGGGGCACTACAGCAGAGCATGGAGGAATAAAACTTTCTTTGCTGTTGCTCCATTTGACCACTAGATGTCTGTCTTTATCAGCATAAGATAAGAGCTTTAAATAATTTATCTTCATTCATTCAACCAACCTCTTATTTTTTTATTTAATTTTGAACTCATTGGTTTGGAAGGAAGCTCAAGCTGACATATTTTTATTTTATTTTTTAAATAATTTCTGCCTCTGACTCCAATCATTTATGATGTTCAAAAAAGCTTTCAGTGTGTAACTTTTATAAATTTGGTATAGTATGTAGCATTTTTATTTGTTTCCATTCATTCACCGATTTATTGTACCGGTTTTTATATTTTCTGTCCTGTTAAGCACCTTGGTCAATGCAAGGCATTGTAGGAAGGTGCTATACAAATAAAGTTTATTATATTATAGTTTATTATTTAATGATTTATTTTTTATTACAAAATGTGGTTAAGACATGTAAATAGTTATAGTATAAAATTCACAGAAAATCTTTTTAAAGGGCCGTATACAGTACACTGACTGCATTTATCACGTCTAATGTCAGCTTTTTCTGTATTTTTTTTAAGTACAGTATTTGAAACAGCAGTGAAAACAAATTTTGTGTGGAGGAACACTCATTTATTTGCAATAAGTAAATCTACATGCAGATATATAGAACTTCAACTGAACTTACATGTGTGTCATTCTAAAAACAATTACAATGAATACAGTATATATGCCGTAAAGTTTTCATCTACTTTAATGGGTACAAAAAAGCCACAAAATGAAAAAGCTGTGAATTTGTGCTTGTTAATTTCTGTGCACATGTCATGTGCATGCATGAAAACCTTGATTTTCTTTGGAAAGAAATAAAGAAGAAATAAAAAAACATTTCCAGACACTATTTTACTGTATTACTGAAAAAACACATCTACTCAAAAATTGTGGTGGCCATGAGTAAATAAACACAATGTGATTAAACAAATATATAAAAATATAAAAAGTATATACACAACAAAATGCCTATAAAACATAAGCTGGTGAAAATTCTCAGTCGTCCAGGACATGATAAAATCAAAAAAGGCGTTCAATACAAGATCAACTGGACTTTATTTGTTGCAGAAAACGTTCAGAATGGCAGCTGTGAGACTGAAGTTTTATGCGTTTTATTAGTATAAAACTTCTTCTCAGTCTCACAGCTGCCATTCTGGATTGAAAAAGCCTTTTGGATAAAGGGTGAAACGTTTTCTGCAACAAATAAAGTCCAGTTGATCTTGTATTGAACGCCTTTTTTGATTATAAAACATGAGAAATAGAAAAAAAATGTTTTTAGTCACTTAGTGTAACAGTTTTATTCCCTGCCCTTCCTCAACTTCAGGCTACTCTGACTGTTCTTCTGTGCTCATCTCCTCCATGTGATGCTGGTTGCCTCTCATAAAAATCAACACTTCAAAATTGGTGTCAGACAAGCTGGCTCTCTTGGCCCTCAAAATGTCCTTTCCCATCGAGAACAGGCGTTCAACTGCTGCACTGGAGGGGATGGGTGTGTTATATTTGGTGAACAGATCGATGAGTACCTGCTCACCCAAAAAGGCAGCATCGGTCAACACATCCTTTGGGGTTGTCTCCAGCCAGGTCTTTACAATGCTCTGTGCTTTGGACTTCAGTGACCTCTTGCTCCGGCTTTCAGTGGGCCTGATGCTGCTGAAGAGATCATCTTCTCCCTCATCATCATCATCATTGCTGGGGGAGTTGCTGGCCACATCACAGGGTGCTTGCTCCAGGGCTGTTTTTATGACAGACTCCATGGCTTTAACCACTCTGCCAACCTGGCTGCTATCAAATTTCTCCAGCCAGAACAGGCGAAACTTGGGATGAAAGGCAGCAGCCAGCTGGCACTCCTGATCTTGTAGAAGGTGCCCAAACCTTTTCTTAATGCCTGCCAATAGTGCATCGATCAGTGGACTGCAGTACACAAGATGTTTTGACTTGGCTTCCCTCAACCTCATCATCGTAGCCGCTACTGTTAGCAGAAGACTACCAAGATATGCCTGGTCTTCTCCCTGGACTTTATCCAAGGCCTTCGCAACACTGGACATCACCTGGGCGTACTCATTCAGGAAGCTGACATCTGTTTCGGTGAAGGTCTGGAGCTTCTGCTGTGTCATCACATTGTGGAGAGCGACCCTATTTTTCTCCAAGACTTTGTTGAGCACGAGAACAGAGTCATACATGGAGTTCCATCTGGTGCTGTTGGGAACCACCAGCCTCCTCTTCAGAGCATCAAATATGCTGTCTGCTGCCACTGTGCTGCGGTTCTGAAGATTCCACAGTCCCTGTGCCTTAGCCATGGACTTCCTGTAGGCTGACTTGAATGGAGCACTTTCAAGAGCCTTGTCAGCATCTACACTCGCTACCAAATTGAAAGTATGGGCGGCACACTTCATGTGTACAGGCAGGTTGCGTTCCACGCCACTGGGCTCATCAAGGATGGCATCAACAGAGATGTACTCCACCACCACGTCTTCGTGCCCAGCCTCTGGATCTGCAACCTGGATGATCTCATCATCTGGATCACCAGCAGCCTCACGAATGTCTGGCAAGACTTCAGCCTCTGAACCAAACTGTACAAAGGCCTTCACAAAGTTTTTTGCATTGTCCGTTGTAGTCCGGATCACCTTGTCTTGTATGTTGAACTTATAATGAGTGTCCATCATAGCTTGAGCAAGAACATCAAAGGTGTGGCGTCCTTTGATTCTCGTACAGGCCAGGACAGCATGTTGCCTCGCACGGGTCTCAGGGTCCAGCCAATGTGCAGTCATCCCCAGATACGACTTGTTGTGTGCAGACCAGCAGTCTGCAGTAGTTGCAATCCATGGGATGTTCTTCAGCAAACTGTATACAAAAATAATGCATTATTAAATAAATTTGTAACACACACACATATTATTTAAATATTACAATTCAGAAAGTTGATAAATGACAGATAGATGAAACATATATTCATATTTTGACAAAAAAGAAAAGCTATTTATTTATTGCAAAATGTTTTTGTCAAAAACCCTAAGACTAACAGCTAGTGTTTCTACTCAAACAGAACAGTAGATGTGCTGCCTGATGAGGGGGGAGGGGGGTTTGAGGGGGGAGGACCTGCTCTGTCTGAAGTAAAGTAAACAATAGGGAGGGGGGTGGTCTAACATCAGCCTCTGCCATTTTGTTGTTCTTGTTCTTCACTCAGATTTTAAGTTTAACAACAGCCTGTGTCATGAGTGGATGGATACATATATTAACATACAGTAAATATGACGTAGAACACCATTCTAAAATAAAAATACTTGTTAAAAAGAAAATACTTGACAAAAAAGAAAAGCTATTTATTTATTGCAAAATGTTTTTGTCAAAAACCCTAAGACTAACAGCTAGTGTTTCTACTCAAACAGAACAGTAGATGTGCTACCTGATGAGGGGGGAGGGGGGAAGGGAGGACCTGCTCTGTCTGAAGATAGTAAACAAAACAATAGGGAGGGGGGTGGTCTAACATCAGCCTCTGCCATTTTGTTGTTCTTGTTCTTCACTCAGATTTTAAGTTTAACAACAGCCTGTGTCATGAGTGGATGGATACATATATATTAACATACAGTAAATATGACGTACAGAACACCATTCTAAAAAAAAAACTTGTATATACCTTGTCAGATGCTTACTGGGGTTTAACAGCTTGATCAGGCCAACGAAGGTGGGAGACTCCACTACACGCAGCGGTAGCATATTGTGGACAAACAAGTCGACAATCTGTGTGTCCACCATAGACTGCTTTACGGCAGTGGAGGATGATTTAAAGAAAGTTTCAGTGAGGCTGGCCTGCCGTGCTTTCTTTGGTTGTGAGTGGCTGCTGCTGGCACTGCTCTCCACAGAAAGTCTGTGTTTTCCACGTAAGGACCCGGACTTCACTGCCAACTCGAACTGTGCAGCGTGTGTTGGATGTTTTCGGCTGACATGCGACTTCAGATTGAAAAGACTCCTCAACTGTCCTTTGATTAACGTTTGTTTTGGTTGGCACAAGACACACTGAAAGTACATAGACTTTTCATTCAACTTATCTTTCGAGTCAAAAATGAAATAGTCCTTCAGGTGTGGCCACGGGTGAGACTCTACGCTCTCTTCGGTGACTTCCTCAGCCACAGCCGATGAAGATCCTTCTTCCACACGTGGTTCATCCACAGGCCGCTGAGGAACATCCATAACTTGTTGTTGTTCACCCTCCATGTTAACGTCTACTCACTGTTCGAGCAATAAGGCTGCAGAGAAAACACTGGCGGCTGCTAACTTGACCAATCATGTCTTTCTTGTCACATGACAGTAGTAGAGTAGCCAATAGCCAGGGCCCGTTGGGGCGGGCCCCGCTCATAAATCAACCAACCGGACGACTGCTCCGGACGACTGCTCACGGACCACATCACCAGAATATGCATTGCTCCGTCTGTCTGTTAGCAGTTTAAAAGCCTGTAAAATAGGTTTTTTCTTTTTTACTGATAGATAATTAGTTATTAGCGGTACTGCATTTTAAATAAAAATAGCAGAAATCCGCTTATGAATTATAAAAGTTAGTCAATTCACAAAAACGCTGACAAAAAGTTTAGGTCCACTGTAAGCGGAATAGCGCTTTAGCGCTCCCTAGCGTTCATTTGCCCACCTTTGATTGTGCCATTTCTTCATGGTGTGGGTTTTGTGGGTTCTTGTCTGTTGTGGATTTCCTTGGGATTGTTGCTAAGGCATAGTGGTATTCTTTATATAGTGAAGATTTTGAGCTGCCTGACAACAGAGCTTTAATTGTGTGTTTAGAACATGTTAAAAGCATGGTTTTGTCCATGCAATCAGAGTGAGTTTTTGCAAACTTTTCCCGTGAAGTTTTTGTGTTCTAAAGGCATGGAAGAAGCATGCAGGGCAGAAAAAAGAAAAAAAAAGGAAATTGGCATTAGAAAAACTACCATGACGTGTCCTCGTTAGTATAGTGGTCAGTATCCCCGCCTGTCACGCGGGAGACCGGGGTTCAATTCCCCGACGGGGAGCAGTTAAAGCATGCTTTTAATGGCCATGCTCTTAATCAACCCAAGCCATCATGGTTTCAATTCTGATTCTAAAAAGATCAGGAAGAAAAACTCTGTGATATTTTATCAGAGGAAATGTGCCGACATATGATTGCAACGCACGTGGATTCCACAAGAGATATGCAACCACAGATTATATACTCCAATGCATTGGCCGGGAATCGAACCCGGGTCTCCCGCATGGCAAACGAGAATTCTACCACTGAACCACCAATGCAACTGTTCAGAGATATGCACACACGTGACTGTGCATCAGTCAGATCTCTAGAATCTATGCTTGCCTTCATTAGTACTGGAAACGATTCAGAAAAGCACAGTGAAACTGAAATCGGACAACCTTTTGTATATTACGAGGGCTCATTCGCATTGCCAATACAGTAGACTTCAACACGGATCCACTCATGTACCAAGCTATGCCACTGCAATCACAAGGGAGAGAGAGAAGCCAATTTTATTGCCCATCTTCTCTTGTTTGATGGCAATGCTTTGCCTTCACTTGATTTTATTGTCTTATCATCTCTGTTTGTGAATGGTTACGGCAGGTATTATTATAGGCTGACAACGCCTGTCCTTCTGGTGCAAGTTTTAACTAAAGACTACATTTCCGAGGAACTACATTTTCAGTATCAAAACCATAACATACATGCGAACAAATTTTAGCCCTGGATAGTAGGAACTAAATTTGATCACTGGCTCAACTATGGACTCCTTTTAGGTGGCAACGTAATTGCTTGACACTGCTTTTTGGGATATTGACAACGGTTTCTGTTTCTCGCTTAGGGTATTTAGAGTTTGAGCAATTGTATCTTACTTTCTTCTATTGCTGGAGAACATAACATTATTTTGCTTGTACCCATTGCATTTCTGTCAGCAAAGAATACAATAAAACATAATGTAGGATTATAGACTGAAGAACCAACCATGTTTAGCATGGTCCTACTGTGACCAACTCTGCAGGAGAACCAGAACAAGCTCTTATGTTTCATTCCAGGCCCAAATTTCAACAGAAGAGTGCAACATTAAATTTATGCCTGTGGCGCATTAGGGTTTTTGACTTTTGTGTTGAAAGTTTATTCAGGTTTGTTGCTAAAAGCGTTCAATGAACAATGCTCTCCACCAAAATGAAGTACATTCAGATGCCCATGGAAGGAGAAAGCAATGTCACTTCCTGGCAGCATTGTAGTTTATTGTAAAGTGTGACACATACAGGTCAAGCCATTTCTTGGCTTTTCCAAGAAAGCATTGCCTTGTGAGTTACATAAGCTTGAAACCGGTGTAAAGTATTGGGAAGTCTTGTTCAGTCATTTGCATGTTCTGAGTTGTTAGGTTCCTATTTTCATTGTGCCATTTCTTCATGGTGTGGGTTTCGTGGGTTCTTGTCTGTTATGGATTTCCTTGGGATTGTTGCTAAGGCATAGTGGTATTCTTTATCGTGAAGATTTTGAGCTGCCTGACAACAGAGCTTTAATTGTGTGTTTAGAACATGTTAAAAGCATGGTTTTGTCCATGCAATCAGAGTGAGTTTTTGCAAACTTTTCCCGTGAAGTTTTTGTGTTCCAAAGGCATGGAAGAAGCATGCAGGGCAGAAAAAAGAAAAAAAAAGGAAATTGGCATTAGAAAAACTACCACGCCTGTCACGCGGGAGACCGGGGTTCAATTCCCCGACGGGGAGCAGTTAAAGCATGCTTTTAATGGCCATGCTCTTAATCAACCCAAGCCATCATGGTTTCAATTCTGATTCTAAAAAGATCAGGAAGAAAAACTCTGTGATATTTTATCAGAGGAAATGTGCCGACATATGATTGCAACGCACGTGGATTCCACAAGAGATATGCAACCACAGATTATATACTCCAATGCATTGGCCGGGAATCGAACCCGGGTCTCCCGCATGGCAAACGAGAATTCTACCACTGAACCACCAATGCAACTGTTCAGAGATATGCACACACGTGACTGTGCATCAGTCAGATCTCTAGAATCTATGCTTGCCTTCATTAGTACTGGAAACGATTCAGAAAAGCACAGTGAAACTGAAATCGGACAACCTTTTGTATATTACGAGGGCTCATTCGCATTGCCAATACAGTAGACTTCAACACGGATCCACTCATGTACCAAGCTATGCCACTGCAATCACAAGGGAGAGAGAGAAGCCAATTTTACTGCCCATCTTCTCTTGTTTGATGGCAATGCTTTGCCTTCACTTGATTTTATTGTCTTATCATCTCTGTTTGTGAATGGTTACGGCAGGTATTATTATAGGCTGACAACGCCTGTCCTTCTGGTGCAAGTTTTAACTAAAGACTACATTTCCGAGGAACTACATTTTCAGTATCAAAACCATAACATACATGCGAACAAATTTTAGCCCTGGATAGTAGGAACTAAATTTGATCACTGGCTCAACTATGGACTCCTTTTAGGTGGCAACGTAATTGCTTGACACAGCTTTTTGGGATATTGACAACGGTTTCTGTTTCTCGCTTAGGGTATTTAGAGTTTGAGCAATTGTATCTTACTTTCTTCTATTGCTGGAGAACATAACATTATTTTGCTTGTACCCATTGCATTTCTGTCAGCAAAGAATACAATAAAACATAATGTAGGATTATAGACTGAAGAACCAACCATGTTTAGCATGGTCCTACTGTGACCAACTCTGCAGGAGAACCAGAACAAGCTCTTATGTTTCATTCCAGGCCCAAATTTCAACAGAAGAGTGCAACATTAAATTTATGCCTGTGGCGCATTAGGGTTTTTGACTTTTGTGTTGAAAGTTTATTCAGGTTTGTTGCTAAAAGCGTTCAATGAACAATGCTCTCCACCAAAATGAAGTACATTCAGATGCCCATGGAAGGAGAAAGCAATGTCACTTCCTGGCAGCATTGTAGTTTATTGTAAAGTGTGACACATACAGGTCAAGCCATTTCTTGGCTTTTCCAAGAAAGCATTGCCTTGTGAGTTACATAAGCTTGAAACCGGTGTAAAGTATTGGGAAGTCTTGTTCAGTCATTTGCATGTTCTGAGTTGTTAGGTTCCTATTTTCATTGTGCCATTTCTTCATGGTGTGGGTTTCGTGGGTTCTTGTCTGTTATGGAT
>JBBPBX010008798.1:21108-43238 GCA_038048925.1 Garcialebias charrua
CTTACTGTACGTGTTGCAAAGCGAAAACCAAACAGACTCCTCAGCACGGGGTTTTCAGTGTATTTAGACAAGAGGCTTCACACCAGCTGCTCTCAGCAGACACTGACACAAACATGACACCTTCTGTGACCCGCCATTCCATCTCAATGCAGTCTGATAAATCTACACAAGCTTTGGCTCATTGTTCAGCACCAGTATCAGTGAGTGGCCGTGAGATAGAGGAGTGACCTCGCAGCTGAAAGGGATGAAACATTCACCATGTTCCAAAACAGAGAGGTGGAAAAACAGAAAAATAGGCAGAGAATTGAATGCTTCTTGTTAGAAAACATTAATCTAAATTGACTTCTTTGCTGTCTCCATCCATCCATCCTGCAACGCTTGGCAGCTTTTTAAGGGTCAGCTGGCACCCAGTTCGTTAATGGTTCACCACCTCCGTTAGTGTGGCTGATCAGCTGGGTAAACTATTTAGCAAAATCACAAAATTGAAGCTCTAAAAGTGGACGAAATGCAGACAGACACAACCACAGTGGAATCTGAATAAACAAGAGGTTGGTCAAAAAACATGTAGAGCTGAGTAACACATACAGCAACCAAACTCCAGTCCAAACTAACAGATACCAAGTCCCTACCACATTTTTTAAAGCTGAATGTGTACACTGCAGTTTAAGAGACTAATGGTAATAAAATAATGATTTACTTTAAGTTAGTTATAACTAGCAAACTAAAAGTTAGAGGAAATAAGTTTGTTCATAGGAAATAGCCGATAAATAAATTCCTAGGTTTATATCTGTGTAACAAAGCAGAACGATTTTAGACTTGCATGGGTGATTTCTACATCAGATGCTGTGGGAGTTCTGCTCTACCAGCTCCCTGCAGCCACATCTGAGCACCAATCAGTTTGATGAGCAACAGGAGCATAAAAGGCTGCAGAGGACCTCCAGTCAGCGCTGGAGCATTACCTGCCAATGCTAGTTATGTTCTGGCCTTTTTCTTGTGAGATTAAGTATTACGTATTTTCCGGAATATAGGTTGCAGCTTTTTATCATTTTTGCATGCCCTGCGACCTATATTCAGGTGCAACCTATTTATGGCTTTTTATAAAATAAGCTGATTTGTAATCATTTATTAACAAAAATTAAACTGAGACACACTCTTACAATAATGTCAGCTAACAAATATATATTTTTAGGTGTTTATCCTGCTAAAATTATTCATTTATTAAAGAAAAGTTCAGCTCAGACACATATTTGCTATAATTTTTATCAAACAAATAATTGTTTTTAAGTGTTAATCTTCTTAAAAGCCTTGCTGTGCGCTCCTGTGGAAGAGACATTTGCAGCAGAGCTAAACACGGTCCACATTTTGACGTAGGTGCGACCTATATTCAGGTGCGACCTATATATGGATTTTTCCAATTCTTTGGCAATAATTGGCCAATGCGACCTATATTCGGGTGTGACCTATATTCCAGAAAATACGGTACCCTACCTATTATATTCCTTCGTACTTTCAGTATTATTTCCGATGTCCTCCTGTCTCCTGGATTGTCCTCTGTGGACCTCAAAATCTCCTGTGCCTCTTCAGCTGCCTCCACGCCTGTCACTGCCTGATCAGTTAAGGAAACACGATCCAGTGTAGCTCATTTGCGCATGTGCATAAAAGGAATACTTCCGGGTTGCACGGATCACCGTTGAATATGCTACATTAAAGCTGCTGTATGTAACTTTTCTAACAATATATTTTTAACATATTTCTTCACTCTGTCACTATCTCCTGACAGACTGATGTTAGACAAGTAATCTCTGAAAAAAACTATAGTCCTCTGGCTTCTCCCGGTGGTACTACAAGCATTTCTAAAAACCCACAGTGACCCGCCGTTAACCAGCCAATAAAAACAGAGTTTTTAACCAGCCAATAAAAACAGAGTTTTTAACCAGCCAATAAAAACAGAGTTTGGTTCATGAACGAGCTTCTCACGCCCATCCCCCGCCCATCCCCTACCTGTCCCAACCCCGCCTGGCCAGTCACGAGACAGGCCATGCTGTGGAGGAGGAGCTAAGGAGGGTGAGTTGCAGGTCAGCCGAGAGCAAGGGGGAGGGACAAGAAAGGTGTCTCTGTTCAAAATTTTCCTAAGTCCAGCGTTTTCCAGAAACTACATACTGTAGCTTTAAGGAAAATATACTGGAAATAATTACTTGATATTAATAAAATGTATTTATGGAACATACCATATTTATTCATATTAATTAAAATATCTCTTTCTATAAATTGATACATTTTCCTAGACAAGGTTATAATTCTGTTTATGAATAAGAACTGTCTTAATTTACTTAGAAAAGAATGTGCTTCATCTCCGCCGATCTTCATGTTGCTAATTTACGCCACTTATCATTTTAACCATGACGTAAATATGTCAATGATTTTAACAGAAAAAATCATTGACATATTTATGTCATGGTTAAAATGATATGCAGCTTCACCACTGAGCGGCGCTGTTTCACTATGGAAATAATTCATTCTGTGTCTTGCAGGGTTTTTCTCATTCAGCACAGGTCACGTCGAATGCGTCGCATATCATCTTAACCAATGGCGTAAATATGTCAGTTATTTTAACGGAAATACGAGTGGCGTAAATTAGCAACATGAAGATCGGCGGAGATAGAATGCGTACTTTTCTAAATAAATTAAGACAGTTTTTATTAATAAAGAATGGCGATCCATGCAACCCGGAAGCATTCCTTTTAGCACATGCACAAATGAGCTGACACTACAGATTGTGCTTCCGTTACAGATTGGGCAGTGATGCCTTCCTACCCCTTGCCTGCTTCCTGCCTGGAACCATTGTTTGGACATTCACCTTCTTCGCCTTGGAACCATTGTATCACCTTTCCCCACAACTGACTCCAGTCCCTATTGAAAGAAAGAGCAGGAGAAACTTTCTCACCCCTGCTGACAGATCATTAACCCTTCTCCTTAAAGGCCTAGTTATACTTGCGCTTTGGTCCGCTGGCTGGAGCGCTTCATGCATTTACAGTTTCGCCGCTGTGTTTATGGTTGACGCACGGCGACGCACGGCAGCGCATGGCAAAGTGCTGTTCTTTTACGGACCAGCAAGTGGCAGTACCCTCTAAAACCTGTGCATATGTTGCAAGAAAGGGTGTAGAAGAAGAAATCTACCGTAGAAGACGAACTGTTTGAAATCACACAACAACAACAACAAAAAAAGGCTTTCCGCTCGCGTGCTGAACTGTTGTCTTTAGAGGAGTAAATCATAATAGAACAACAGTTATTGTGTCTTGCGGTTTTAATGCATGGAGTCAGCGGAGGAGGAAGCGATCACTTGACTTTTGGCAAAAAAACAAAAGAAAAGTCCAGATCAGGGATGAAGAAGGGGAATTTAATACATTTTTGTCACATACAAAACATTCCTCCATGCGTCGTGACGCTGTCTCCATGACCACAGCGGCGCAGACAGCTGCAGGCTCTGGCGTGAAGAGCGTGAAGGCTGTCGGGTGAGGTCCCCACCCGACCTGTCAATCAATTCAGTAGTGCCCACGGCGCGCGCACTAGCCTTGCAGAGTTTCAAAAAATCAGAGGTGCGCAACACGCGCCAAACCGATGCGCGGGGCCTACACGCAGGGGCGGGGGCGGTGATATTGCGTCACTTTTGGCGCGCGCACCCTTGCGCGCTTTGCGACGCTTCAAGTATAAATCTAGCTTAAGGCCCCCACATACTTGGGTGAACTGTGTATACTCCTTGAGCCGCGCAGACTCCTGCCCATACTGTCCGCGGATGGTTGAGACTTCATACTCGAGAGTACAGATTGTCTCTGTCTCCCGGCATTTTACAAAGGTGTCCAGAAAAAACAGCACAGAAAAAAATTCCTCTCATCTTCTTTCTTGCCTTAACAAATCTATCCCTGAGGTACTTCCATTTAGCCTGATAAAAGTGCCTCGTCCTTACCCAGGGTCTGAGCTATTTCCTCCCATGCATTTCTTGCTCTCTGAAAGCCGTTATCTGAGAGCAGTTGGTGTGGCATATAAAGCAGTTCGATGTGAACACCGTTTCTCACGGGGAAGTTTATTGTGTGACACTGAGTACGTGTACACAGTCATATGTATCTTTGCACGGACATGGCTGGCGGACATCCACTTTGAGTCCACGTTGAGTCCACGTTGAGTCTGCCTCAAGTATGCGCAGACCTCCGCAAAGTGAAGTCCGCCCGAGTATGTGGGGGCCTCTACTCTTCAGGGTTCCGGCTCCCTACCTGGCACATTTGATGGTTTATCACTTTGTAAATAAACACTGTAAACCTAACTGTAGTCATGGTATCTGTTCGCTTCGGTCCTTGTATCTGAGTTTAGCTGCAATCATTATAGATGCATGTAAAAACTTTTTTAATGAAAGCTGAAACATGTCCAGGTTTCAGACTTCAAACAGGGACTATCTGTCATGATCTGTTTTTTGTTTATGGCCTTTTGTACTTTATAAGGTTTGTTTGGGGATTCTTGTGTTTATTTTCTTACTTGTTAGTCACTGGTTCCTCATTCCTCTTTAGTCCCAGCACAAGACAATCTCCCAGTTATCCTCAGTACTTATGTACATGTTCATTCCACCTCCACCTCAGCAGTGCATTGTTGTTGTTTTGCTACAGGCAGGTTTTCTCCTTGTGTCTCCTCACGCCTTTCTGTGAGTTCCTGACTATTGGTAAGTTTTTGCTGCCTCATCAGTGTGATGTTTTTACCTTTTTACAATAATCAATTTTGTTGTTTGAGCTCCGTGCATCGAGTTTATGTTCCGGCCTCCTGCCTTCAACCAAACCCAATACTATCTTAAAAAACAAGTGGAAAATTAACTCGTGATTTTTGATTGAAACAGATTCAAGTTTACTTTTTTAATATTCAAAATGTGTAAGGTTTTTATTTTATTTTCTCTAACCCCAGCAGAAAATGAATTTCGATTTTAGATGAAGTCGGCTGATTTAAAATAACTCAAATTGGATGGTTATCCAGCAAAACACTAAAAAATATCCATACAGGCTTATTGTAATATCCTCACAGACTTACACATTTCTTTAATCCCGTCATTCAATAAGGCACCAATTTGCTGATGTGGGAGATGTAAAGTGCAAGGAGTGATTAAACCAGAGTCATTTTCCGAGCCTGCTTCTGCAGGTAGTGCAGTTATGGTTCGGTTCACGTGTCTAATATGATATACGGCCGTAAAGGTCGGCGGGTTAACTGTTCTGTTCTTGCGAAACAAGTGCTAAGGTCCCCTGTGTCTCTCCAGAGCTGATAACTGTCCTGCAGGCATCTCCCAGCAGGAAGGACCCAGATCGAAAGAGCAGAAAGAGCGTCTCTGCACCAGCCCTTAAAGCTTTTTACTGATTTTTCTGAGGAAAGATAAAACATAAAGATCCCACGCTGAAAGTCACGAGGAAAATACTTAACAAAAATCAATAATTGCCACCATGACGATGGATCTGAGTGGAGACAGATATAAAATGCTGTTACCAGGCATAAACCGTGAATGCTTTTGGTTTAGCAGGATTTGCTTTCAACCATTACCTTCAAAGACTATATAAAACTTCTGTGGTATAATGATTTGAATTTGGGTGAGGCTAAATGATAAATAACCATAGAATGAGATCACAAGGATCACATGAGAATTAGTCCTTGATTGAAGTTGTGAATTGTCTACCTTTGGTTTATTGTTCAGCTGAATGGCTTCAGAGCCACACCTGCTACACACTCATGCATTAATAAAACATTTGGCCAGAGAAATTAGGGCGTGTGTGTCTTTGTCATTATGCCATAACAAAAGATTAGTACCTGGTCATTGGGGAAGAGCGTCACATGTCAGTCACAATTACTTTTGTCATGGTCAGATGCGATTGGAATAACACCACAGACATCAAATGCTTCAGAATGCTCCTGTACATCAATTTGATTAATTCATTTCCAACATAAAGAGCTCCTAAAATGCTGATCCGTCTTCATAGAGAAAGCATTAACTAGAACTGAACATAACCCTTTTTTTATTGTTGGGTAAATTACAAAAAATAGTTTCATTTTAACCAATAAAGCTAGACTGTTAATAGAGGATCCTTTTCTAAACCTCTTCTATTCCTACCACAGAAGCTAAGGGTTAATAGATGTTCAAGAGGAAACACATCACCTAAAACAGCCAAGAAAGAGAAAATGCTTTAGATACAACTTTGCACCTTTGGGTCTAGTTACTTCAAACTCACTGTTATGATGATCTTCCATAAATGTTTTAACAAAATGGAATAATCCTTCAAGAATAGTAGAAATTAACAACATGCATACTATCCAAGATGTGATAAACTTCAGTAAAGGTCAGCAATTTTATTACACTTTCCACAAAATTACGCACCAGCATTATCAGCTATTACATATTCGGTTTTCTCACATCTCTGTTCGTCTAAAGCTAAAAGGCAACTAAGTGCATCATATAAGAACAGTGGCAAAAACAGAAAGAAAAAAAAAGATGTTTTAACTGAGGAAGTGTAAGTGGAAGGAAGTGAGGAAGTGTCAATTTCTTCCAGACTTTTAAAAAAAAAATATATATAGGAACGCAGCAATTATCTTTGAGACTTTAAATGAAACGCCAAGCAATACCTTAAACTCCAGAGGTAGGGAATGTATTTTAGTCTTGGAGGGGAGCTTGAGATCAAATGCTAGCTTTAAAGTTTGGTTCATTGGTGCATTTACTGGTCAAAATGCATTTAGTCAAATCAATTATGTTATTCACATGAATAACAATCAGCCAATCTTTTCATTCATTCATTCAACCTTTATTTATACAGGCTATCCTCGTTGAGCCACGGGGACTCATTTACAAGAGGGACCTGTCTCACTCACACCTAGGGTCAATTTTAGAGTTACCAATCAGCCTAACATGCATGTTTTTGGACTGTGGGAGGAAACCGGAGCACCCGGAGAAAACCCACGCATGCACGGAGAGAACATGCAAACTCCACCCAGAAAGGCCCCCGGACCGGCCGGGATGTGAACCTTGGACCTTCTCGCTGAGAGGCAGCAGCTCTACCAGTTGCGCCACCGTGCTGCCCAAGGGCCAATCTGATCTGCTTTTTCGCATCTTAGACCCCACATTTACCACAGTTCTGTACAACATGAACAAAAACTACTTTAAAATAGCATATTCAAAGCTGTTGTAACACTTACGCCACAGGTGTGAACCTGAGCGTCTTTTTCTGGGTTGCATTTGATGACATAAATAATCAGTGTTTTTCCCTAGAAGTACTCAAAAACTCCAAAGTATTAACAGCGTGTTTATTTCTGCTGTTCAACACACCGCTCCCCAAAGAGTCATGGACATACTTGTGCACATGTGGTTTTAATATCAGCACAAAAGCAACAACCAGGAAAGTTCTAATGCCATTCTCAACGAGCTGTAAACTAAACGCTTGATCTTCCATGGCCTACTGTAATTTTTACATCACGTCTACTTCAAGATATTTATTGTTGCAAGAGTAGAACTCCAACAGAGAACTATCAGCTGGGAAGAACATCTGTTCAAATCATCTGCAAAGTTACAGGGTAAATATTCCTGGAAGAAATGCTTGTCACCCGCCATCTTTCATGGAAGAGTTTTAGACTCCGGCCATTTTATGATGAGAAGGAATTGCGTTATACATAGTTGTTTTGATCAAACTTTGTAAATGATGTTATGTGTGCTCATTATTGTGGGAATTTGCAAAACGTGTTAACTCGTTATCCCATTAGAGAATGTGTTGTGGATGACTTTCAAGTTCAAGTTCAAGAATCTTTATTATCCCCAAGGGGCAATTTGTTTCACAGTCGGTAGGCACATAACATCCATACTAGATAAGTCATTAAGACATTGAATTAACAGTACAGAAATCATCACTGTTTGTTGAGAAGCCTGATCCCTACAGGGATGAGTTTTTCAGTCTGTTCATCCTACATCCAGGCAGCAGATACCTGCGTCCAGATGGAAGCAACCTGCACGCACCATGGAGTGGGTGATCAGGATCTGCCAGAATCAGCCTGGCCTTGTTCACTGACTTCATCTTGTGTAGGTCAGTGAGGTTCTGTAGGACTATGCCAGCAGTTTTGCGACAACCATACCAAGTTTAGTTCACCACCCGTAAAACTGACTGAGTTATAGTACATTTGTGCAGGCTAAGGTTGAGCCATCTTAAACTGGGTTGACTCTAAAACTTAATCTGTTTTAAACAGACATCTAAAGATCATTTTCAGCAATCATTTAAACCCATCCTCTGGTTTGTAAGACATATGGACATGTTGATGGTAGGAATGTTCGATGGGGCATAAAATCCATATCACAATATCTATAGTAAAAGATGGTGATACCGATATATATCACAATATGTTTTTGGTATAAAACTTGCAATAGGAATGGAAAAAAAGCATAGGGTGTCCCTTTGCCATCATTTATTTTTGAAAACTGCTATACTACAAAATAATCTCAATTAAGAAAATTCCACTATTAGGTCCAGTGTTTTTAAATAATAAACAAATCAAGTATTAGGCTTCTTTGTTGTGGTGCAAAACAGCGCAAAATATATCAAATGTAGTTTTAGGCATATGTTTTAAACTAAATAATATGTTGTTAACAATTAACGGTTTCCAGTATTCTCACTTAAGAAATGAACAGCAACAGAGCAGCATATTACACTGAAAACTCTTCACCCTCCAACCCTCTAGCAGGCGTCTTCTTCCGCTTTAAGGTGAGCTGACACAAAATGGCGACCAGTTTCCTCTGTGGTTTTGACAAGAGGGTCTTGCAGTAGAATCACACAACACAGTGTTCTTTTCACAGATCAGAAAGCAGGTTTCTCTAAAGCTGACCAACGCTTACTTTAACTTTCAACGACAAAAAGTAGTTTTGACGGAACACGGCGTTTTGCGCATGCGTCCAAATACGGCAACACTAAGGCAAGCTGGCCATAGTTAGCTTGTAGCTTTGCTACTTAGCTCTCGAAGAAAGGACTTTAACACCACTTAAGTACAGTTTTCAACTAAAAAAGTAACGATTAAATCTGACAACTCAGATTTTACATCAGACACAGCATTACTGCGGTTAGCCGGTCGAAGACAGATCTCTATCGTAGGCTAAATGTCTATTGTTTCTACCGTGTACCGTATATATCGCACATTCTTAGTTGATGGACAGAAAAACAAACACACTTACACAGGTACATCATTGCCCTTTTACTTCCGACAGCAGATTATTGCAATAATACTAATTTAATCAGTTGTAAACATCCTTTACCACTGACCAACGTTGGTGTAAGATCCTGCTAATATTTATCTGAAATGTGCACATAAATTTGACCTGATGCCTGATGCATGCTCAATAACCCAGGTAGAAAAACCAAACAAGGTTAAGTCAGGTCCTTTGGATGGATTCTTCTTTGTTAACAACAAAGAAGATTCTTCTTTGTTGACGGATTCAACAAGAATCCGTCCAGAGGACCTGACTTAACCTTGTCACACAAGTTTGAGTTCAAAGATGGTCATCTTTGTCACACTCTGTCTGCTTCTCTATTTGTATGTGCACATATCAGATTAGACTCTTGCAGAAGGTAAAAAACTGCCACATCGTCTCACAGGCTACACAAAAAACAGGACAGTGAAATCCTATGTGGCATAATTGCATGCACTCCAGCTCAAGACAATGCCACATGACAGCAACGAGATTTCTGCAGCAACTTAACCTGCAAGAACGGTAACTGAAGACCGGTGAGAAGAAAAAAAACGTCTCATGTAAACACACAACAATAAATAAATAAATAAATAAACAGGACCATGTCATGCTCTCACTTTAAACCCATGTGGCCTCGTAGTACCCCGAACACTGATACACACAAACACACACGCACACGGGGACAGTGCATGCTTAAATAAATGATGTGTGTTATTTTCACATGGCTGAAGCTTCTGTGTTGATTCATTGCACTTTCAGTGCACACGTTCAGCAAGCGCACATCACTTGAGCTGCACTGAAACATAAGCTTTGTGTTTTCATGAACTCCATTCTCCGATGTTAACGGCAGTTAGAGGATTTGTCCCCAGTAGGAGGGGCAATGCAGGAAGACTGCACATATGAAACGTTTTATGAGGAAGAACAAAGGGTGACACAAAGTTCAGGCTTCGAGCAGCAGTCAGGTTGTAGCTCGCCGTCAAGCAGCAGCTTCAGGAGCGGATGAACCCCTGCAGGTTGTTGGTGTGTTTTCTCTTAGTTAATAAATACTGTAAAGGGAATACTGCTGTTATACAAGCTTGATTACGAAAATGGGTCTTTTCTGTAATTATCAGGTTCAAATTAGTAGTTTCTTGGGGAGAAAGCCAACAGGAAGAGCCTGACCTTCAGTATACGTTCTCCTTTGTCTTTGAAACAGAAAAAAAAATGCATTCAGAGTTTTACCTTCCTCAGCCTGGCAGTTTCATGCTACATGTGTCACTCTGTTTGGTAAAACGTCAACCTGAAGTTGACTCCAGCCTGACACTGGAAAGCCATGTACGGAGTGAAGTGGGGGAACCTAAAGTCTCACAAACAATCCTGATCCTATTCAGTATTTATAACCATTTTTAAATCACTGCTTCTGTAGCTTTTTGTGTTGAAATACTCCTGAAAAGCAACACACAATGGTATTGTCTCTCCCTCCCTGCCTCTCCTATAACTACCCAAAAATCAATATGCTTCACTCCATGTTTTGAGACTTAAAAAGAGTGATTCCTCACTGTGGCTACAATGCACTTGCTCTGTTCACTCTCGTGGATGAAAAATTGTACATACAAGACAAGATTTTGAGAATTTGTCTCAGAAAATGCCACAACCCCCAATGCTTTTTAGGACACTTCTGTCTTATCGTCTTCTGGTGTGAGATACTGCTATGACAGTTAAGTTTAATAGTATCTATATTTGCCTGCAATGTGAAGATAATGTTGGCCTGACATTTAGGAAACATCAGTTGATACGAAGAAGTGAGGAAGATAAATAATTTTTGAGTTAGCTGGATGGAGAGGGTTTAACCTCTGGAGACTATTAGCTACAACCCTTCCCCCACACTCAGAACATGCACAGAATACAGGACCAGATATTACTCTGCATGCTTTGTTTTCAGAGAAATGTGAGCTATAGAAAAACTATTTGCTATCACCGTTTTTTTTATTTATTTAAATACTGACTGAAGAAAATTTATAGCTCTTGTAATTTCTGAGCTTTTACTGTGCAACTACTTTGTTTTGTGCTGTAGATCAGCGTTTGCAGAATGATAAAAAAAATAACTTTATTGTGCTTTACTTAATTTCTGTGAATCAATTTGATTCACATTAAATTACTGGGTTGCAAAAGTATTCACTCCTCTTTCTGTTTCGGTGCCACCATAAAGCCTGGATTTTAACCAGAATAAGGCAAAAAATGTTTACAAATATGTAGCCTGGTTGAAACCAGACCCTGTCCTTCACTTCGCTTCAGACAAGGGTCTGGCACCGCTCCATTGAAAAACGTTTCTTGCTGGAGGCGTTAGCCTCTGTTGAGGAACAACACCATTGGATATTTTGAACAGGGAAAGCATTCCGCTCCCTCCCCTCAGAGCCACCCCCCGTGCTCTGGTGAACTTGACTGACAAGTGCTCCGCCCCCTGCTCCAGGAGTCCTGCAGCTTTTCTCTCGCTGCGCAAATTCAGTGTTTATATGTTATAAAACGTTTTAATAAAATAAAATCAAACCATGGATCGCTGGTCCAGCTCACCAAAAGACCAGAAAATCTGATGGACTCCGGCAGCAACGTAAAACCCGAGTTTAATTCTCGTGACAACCTGAGACATTTCCTCCTTTTCATTCAGCGGAGGGTGGAGGAGAAGGAGAAGGGAGCGATTACTTGACTTTTGGAGAAAAAAAAACAAAAGAAAACTCCAGATAAGGGATTAAGAAGGGGAAATTAATAAATATGTGTCACATATAAAACAGTCCTGCATCGCTTTGCATCGCTTTGAATGAGAACATGCCGCTGCTCGCTGACTGAGCGCTGGCAGAGCCCTTTTATAGGGCTCTGCGCGCTGGGACAGGTGGGGGCGTGGGTTAGGGTCCAAAACTCCACCCCTTCTGTTCTCTGATTGGTCCGGTCAAAAATCGGCCGGAGAAATCGCTGTTAATGGGAGAAATCCCAGACTGTGCAGTGAAGGGAAATGAGAATTGAGCGGAGCTGTGCAGGAAGGCGAGGGCCAGGCTAACAAATATGCGTCATATCATTAAAGTTAAATGGGAAAAACAATTTTAAACAATGTTTAATAATACTGTATTAAACTGTGAAATGGTGCATGCATACATATTTAACACCTAAGTCCAGCAATATATATAGAGCCACTCTAGCCGTGTTTCCATCAAGGTTTCTAGCTGCGCATTTTGAAGTATCGCAGCAGAAAAGCTTAATGGAAACGGCAAAATCCGTATTTACTTCCTCAAATTCGCCAAAAAGTTTATACGCTCGCTTGAGGTGGTTTTTGGGAGCTTCGAAAATGAGCAGATGCGCAAAACGACAGATGGAAACAGATTTTCCGACACAGTTCTGCCGTAGCGAACATTCACGTCACGTGACGTTCAGCTGTTTCCGCTCCGGACAACATGTAACATCGCTAAAACTAGTTTGCATGACAGAATAAATACAACTTGCCCGATAGCAACACATACCTGAAATATTCTCTGCATTTTGACGAGATGTGTGGCCGGGTTCTGTTTTCAACCGCTACTTCCTGTTTACTGTAGACATGCGCAGTGCTGACGTCTGACGTAATGACGCTGACGTCTGACGTAATGACGCTGTGCGTGGCTTGGTAGATGCGCTACAAGCCAGCAGATGGAAACACTTCTGCTTCGCATTAATTTGTATTTACATATTTGCGAGATTTCAAAAATTAGCTCAAAATTCGAAATGAAAATGGATGGAAACACAGCTATTGTCAGGAGTTCCAGGATTAAGTTACTGATTTGTGATCAAACTCCTCCAGCCTCTTTAGTCTGCTTGTGTCCAATAATCTCTAAATTAAGCCAGAAATTCTCAAATTGATGGAGGTCTGGACTTTGACTCAAACATCTAACTGCTTCTTCGTAAACCAGTGTTGCTTCAGTTATGTGTTTAGGGTCATTGTCCTGCTCAGTCTCAAATCTTTGGAAGACTAGTTCCTCTCAAGAGTTTCTCCATACTTTTCTCCATCTACCTTTGTTTTAGCTCTGTCCAGTTTCCCAGTCACTGCTAATGAAAAACATCTCCACAGCATGATGCTGACACCATCATGCTTCTCTAGCCTATTGTTTCTCTGAGTTCCTTGGTCTTCATACTGTCTCATGCATGATGGTAGACCTTATGACTTAAAGGTGTTGAGTTGATGGTTAATCTGGGGTTAAAAGAACTTTTGACATGTTTAGATCATCGACACTAAGGCTACGTTCACACTGCAGGCAAATCCGACCCAAATCCGATTTTTTTGCCCCATCTGACCCATATCCGATTTTTTTATGACAGTCCGAACGCGACAAATCCGATTTTTTCTAATCCGACCCAGGCCGTTTCAGTATGTGGTTTTAAATCGGATATATATCTGATGTTTTCAAAGCGACTGCAGTGTGAACGCTCATGTGACTTACATCTGACTTTTTCATCACCGATGTGAGACCGACGTCACTCTTGGCTCCTACTCCTACGGTGGCCGAGGGGTGCAAACATGCTGCAAAAGAAAAATGCTCTGCACTCCGAAGTGAACAGCGCTCCTCGGCCACCATATACTCCGCATCCACACACCCCTCTGAACAGAGGCAGTAGCCACAGCTCCAAAAATCGCCATCACTAAAAATTTTGCTCGCTTTCTTCTCAGTTTTCTTTTGCCTATAATCATTTGGATGTTTAGCATTCCCCGATTGGACAACAACTTCAAAATTACCGAACACACACTGAAAACTGTCGCGTCCATGTTTACTTCCGCAAACACAGGGTGCTGCGTGTCACGTGACGTTCTGAGACACGTTTTCTTCTGCGCATGCGGGTCGCTTCTGCAATGTAGATCGTTCACACTGGAGTCTGATGCAGGTCGCATTTAAAATGTAGTGTGAACATTCACACCAAAAGATCTGATTTTTTTTTTTTATCGGAATTGAGCATTAAGACCTGCAGTGTGAACGTAGCCTTAGATTGGGTGGCACAGTGGCGCAGTTGGTAGAGCTGCCGCCTCTCAGCAAACAGGTCACTGGATCAAATTCCTTTCTGGGTGGAGTTTGCATGTTCTCTTATGTATGCATGGGTTTTCTCCAGGTACTCTAGTTTCCTTCCACAGACCAAAAACATGCATGGTAGGCTGACTGGTAACTCTAAATTGTCCCTAGGTGTGTGTGAGAGAAATATTTTTTGTCTCGTTTGAGGATGGATGGATGAATACTTAGATTGTGTGGCTTCTGAAGGTACTGGTTGGGGCTTCAAAGCAACGGGGCTGAATAAACTTGCACACACCATTTTTGAGTTTTATACACATTTTTTTAAAAATCCAAATAAATTCTAAGTTATAAAGCTGCAAAATAGAAAAAAAATTCCAAGAGCGATGAAAACTTGGTAAAGATGCAACCCACTGTAAAAATGATTTGTAGCACGTATCTTGTTCAACTGCACCGTAATGGCTGTTTGAGTGAAAATCATTGCCCAAACCCAGACGTTAATGGACCAACGATGCAAACCGATTAGGGCTACATTCACCACTGTAGCCCATTTTCAGGGCTGAATGTTTATAGATAAAATGTCTTGTAATAAATCATGTCAGAGATATTGCCTCCATCCAGCTGTCTATCCCTTCAGTCCTTCGTTTATCTCTCTTTCACATACACTTCCATAAAAACTGCTGACAAGTAAAACATCTCTATGGCTGGAGGAAAGAGTCCCCCAGACCTGATTTAATAAATACTCAACTACCGGTATTTTTCTACCACTCTCCTCTGGTTACATGCACATGTTGTAAAACAAGTTTGTATGTGTGCCTGCGTGCATGCATACTGTATGTGCATGCGTGTAAATGCAATTTCCCACGATGCTTTGCAGCTCCAGGGCTCTCTGTGACGTCATTGTCACTCTGGGCGACAAGAGGAAAGCAATGAGGCTTTCCTTCCTGACACAAACTCCAATACAATGGGGAGCCACGCTGGTTTAGGTAGCACAGGAAAAGCTCCCCGGTGGGTTCAGGCTCAATGCTGTGTGTGCAAATACGTGTGTGTGTGTTTCACAGTTTTTTTTATGGGCTTGATTTTTATGCCTCAAAAGGGTCATAAATATAAACAATGCACAAACAACCCAAGTCTGCAGGAATTGGTGTGTTAGTAGGAGGAAATAGAAGTTAATATGAGGAGCAGGTGGACTCTGAGCTGCAAGCGACAATCAGCAAACAGAAGCTGAAAGTATCCTGTGGACGTCTTGCAGGTAAAATAACAGAATTGAATACCCGTCCTAAACAAACTGCCTAAATGATATGGCAAGAGAGGGACAAGTGAAATAAATTTGTTGTTTTTTTAAGTCAGTTGTTAGCTCTTAAATACTAAATACAAGTAAATAACGAAAGGCTAACCACTTCTTTAAGGAATGCACATCACCTGACACCTTTCCTGCCAGAGTTTAAACTAAGATTTTCTTCATTTAAGTCAATTTCAGGATGGATTGAATCCCCCCCACCCCCTACCCCCACTAGCAAAACAGGTTACCCCACTGGGTTGAACTCTCATCCAGGCGCAACTATTTATCAGATCCGCATGTCCCTCACCACCTCTACTCCAAAACACTCGGTCCCTGCGGCCCTCCCCATGGCCAGATAGGGGTTGGTCTGCTGGGGTTGTGCGTGGAGGTCTAGAGCCTGGCAACTTTCGATCTGGGCCTGAACATCAGATTTGTAGACTCAGACCAAAGGAGAGAGACAGAACTCCCTTCGAGGAGGAAGCGGTAAGTTGAATGTCTCCTCTCTGCCGTCAAGACCTTGGCTGGGTTGGAGCACCTGAGAGCTATGAGAAGGGTTGTGGTAGCTTAGTGATCAGTGTCACAATCTTGTAATCCAGAAGTCGTGGGTTCAAGCCCAGGTTGTGTCAGGAAGAGCATCCAGAACTAAACAATTGCCAAACATTTCATAGAAATGTTCTTGCTGTAGCAACTCTTAAAATAGAGAGAAGCCGCAAAAAAGGGTTTTAGGCCACCCACGGTCAAGCACCAGATTATATCAAAGAGATTGATTTGATTTATGAACCAGGACAACCCCTCAGATCCTTTGGTTCCTTTCTTTTAGCTGTTCCACACAGCAAAACAAGAACTTTTAGAAATTCTGCATCAAGATTATGGAATGGCCTGCCGAAGGATCCTTAATGTGAACACTTTTAAACGTAGACTATGGAGCCATCTGTTCAGTTCTGCTGTGTTAAGTTTCTGCAAGCTTTTAATTGCATTTGACTTGTATGATAATAACTACAGAAAAAAAAACATGATTGACTAATTTATGTTGAGAAGTAACAATCAAACCATGAAGGTTATATTCAATCTCTTGCAATCTCATACAGGCACAGGCTCAGATCAATGTTGAGGATGTCTTAGCTACTATAACATCTTCTATTAGCTCAATTTCATAAAAAAGAATTGACTGAGTTATAGCAATTTTGACTAAGGTTCAGTTCAATTCAAGTCAGTTGAGTTTATAGATCACCAAGTCACAACAGAAGTCATGTCAGGGCACTGAACAGAAACAGTCATATACGTATACAGTACAGTATACATAAAATGATTTATCACTGTTTTTCTGAAGGGCAGACTGCTTTGAATTTAACTCCATCACAGAACTCTCATCTTGAGCAAGCATGAAGACAAAAGGAAAAGTGGAAAGGAAAAACTCCCTCTTGAAGAAGAAACCTTTAACAGAACCAGACCCAGGACATGCAGGCATCTGCTTTGACCAGCTGGGTTTGGTAGGAACAAGAAGGAGAAACAGATACACAATGGCAGGTCGAGAATCACGTTAAGATAGAAATAGTATCAAATGCAAACTATTAAATTTTAACAATTTATTTTAAGAAATGAGGTTAACTTGTCCTCCAAGTAGTCTAGATCTATGGCAGCATAACAAGCTAACCCTTTATCAAAAAGGAAAGTCTTAAGCCCAGTCCTAAAACTGGAAAATGTGTCAGCCTCACAGACAGAAACTGGAAGTTGGATCCACAAGAGAGGAGCCTGATAACTGAAAGTTCTTCCTCCATTTTACTTTTAGAAACTCTAGGAACCACAAGTAAGCCTTGTCTGAAAGCAAAGTGCTCTGTTAGGAAAATATGGAACAAGATCTGTAATATAAGATGGAGCTAGGTTGTTGAGAGCTTTGTAGGTTAAACGTAAGATTTTGAATTCAATTCTGGATTTGAAAGGGAGCCAATGGAGAGAATCTAAAACTGGAGAGATATGATATTACCAGCTCTCATTAAAACTCTGGCAGCAGCATTTTGGTTCAACTAAAGACATTTTAAAGAAGTATTTGGACACCCAGATAACAAACCATTGCAATAGTCCAGTCTAGACATGACAAATGCACAAACCAGTCTTTCTGCTTCACTTTTAGATAAGATGTTTCTAATTTTACTTACATTACGCAGGTGGAAGAAGGTGGTTCTAGTAATGTTTTTAATGTGGGGGATAAAAGACATGTCCTGATCAAAAATAACACCAAGATTTTTAACATTGGTTAAAAGGTTGCTTAGCAGTTGTCGCCATCTTGATTTGGGTTGTAAGTGTCAATCTACTTTAGTTTCATGGTTCGTGATAAAATTTGCCAACTGACAGACACATGAACTAAAACATCATCACTCTTTTGTGACAAAAATAAGCGCGAGGAAGAAAATACTTCAAAAAGAGGAAAATTAATCTAGTACTTCTTTTCCCTTGAAATTAAACTGATTAGCCTTATCAAATAAATAAAACCGAAAGTTCTGAAGTACCATCTGCAACAACGTGCACAAAGACAAACACTCCAGTGAGAATCTACACCAGCATCCAGTGACACTCATTCAACATGAAAGACCTACTGAACAACTTCTGAGTGTGAGTATGGCAACACTTGTGGGTATAATCATTAGAAACTTGATGCAATGCCAAGAAAAAAAGATCAGAGGTGCACAAGAAGAGGAAGACCAGCAATTTATCTTGGAGAGATTTTTATCTACAGTAATGTAGACATGACAAGCTGCTGTGTGAGCTGGTATCCTGGAATACAATATCCTGTATGTGTTTCCTGATAAGAGCAAAGATATACTGTACTTTGCAGGGGGAAAAAAACTTGTTTTTATTTACATTTCACCTGATTGACCTCATTATAAACCTTTGGAGAGATACAGTACTTCAAATCATTTAAAGTGGGGTTCAATGGGAACGTTATGAACTAATAATATCTCAACCCATTCCAATTAGCTGTTTGTTGTGCTGTCAGGCATATTGCAAACTTCCTTATTTCACTCACAACAGATGCATGGTCAGGCCGCTGCTTAATATACCATATTATTTTACATTATTAATATTTAGCGTATATTGTAAATCCTTGTATACTGTTTCTTTTTATACTTTATATTATTTTTTTGCTATTTTGGGGTAAACGGGGACCTTGGGTACACAATTCCGTTCCAGATGTACCACATGTGATGTGAATGACAATAAATAACATTGAACGTTGAAAGAAGCCTGATGGGAAAACAAAATCAATGATATATACTTTTTATATCACTAATAACGGTGACACATTTTCTAATTTCTTTGACAGCTGGTCAGTCTTGAGATTGGTGGAAGCATTTTTACAAGACAAACCATTTTATCGATTTAAGCAATTATGTCTTAAAACCTATGTATGGGTTAAAGACTTGCAAGAGACAACATTGACATCACAAAAAATTATATATTGATGTGAATGGAGTGTTGTTATTTTACAATAAAATAAGAGCAGAAGTCCTTGAAGGCTTCTCTTGATAGATTGTGTTTTTGTTCCACCTCTTGTTTGGCATTAGCAGCTCCAAATCATTCCCTACTTTTCATAAGGTTTAATGTGTTAATTATAACTGTTGTTAACAAGTAAATTAAGCTAAACACTGAATTAGCAATGATTTGCCTAATTATCTTACTACCGTACTAATGAGCACAGTTTTTTTTTTTACTTGAAAGATTTCTTCTTTTTCTTTCGGCTTTTCCCTCTTCAGGGGTTGCCAAAGTGAGTCATCTCCATCTCACACTGTCCTCTGCATCATCTGTCCTCACTCCAACTACCTCCATGTCCTTTCTAACTGCATCCAAATATCTTCTCTTTGGCCTTCCTCTTTGTCTTTTTCCTGTTACATGACATATTTAAGGTACCGTATTTTCCAGTGTATAGGTTGCACCTTTTTATGGTTTTTTCAAGGCCTGCACTCTGTTCACTTTGTCCTGATGCATACCATACCATACCATACCAACTTTATTTATAGAGCACTTTATGCACCCAACAGGACCAAAGTGCTGTGCACAATCATAAAATACAATACAATCATAAAATGGATGCTCAATAATCAAAGTAAGAAGATTCTTCTTTGTTGAAACATTTCATATTTTATCCAAAAGACTTGTTCAGTCTGAGGAGCTGCAAAAAACTCAGTCTTATAAACAAAACCTTCTCACTGTGGATCAACCAGTTTGCTGATGGCAGACAAAACTATTTGTTGGCTGTCACCAGAAAACTGGTCGATCTCCTCCGACGGGAGAAGTCTTTTGGATAAAACGAAACGTTTCAGCAAAGAAGAATCAGTCCAGAGGACCTGACTCAACCTTGTTGCTTTTTAAAGACTGTTCTTTAATGTTGTCAAAAACTCATTCGCCCTGCCAGCTCAACTAATGCAACGTTAATGTTCAAATAATCCAAAAAAAAAAAGTCTGCTGATGCTTTCTTTTTTGTCTTGCATGCATATTCTTTTGTGCTTTTTTTTTTCAGTCTTGCAGATATGATCAATTATTAGTAAACAATTTAATGCTGGGCTAAAATTAGTCACATGATACTTGTGTTTTTAACATTTATTATGCTGCTGCATCATCCTTTTTGCATCATTGTCTTCCCTCTGTGAGCCCACGACGTATTGTAACAAGAATAGATTGTTGCCTGGAACATGTGGACGGACAAGTCTGAAAACTGCTCGCACCGCATGCCGCTTCATTGTCATGAACGTACAGTTGCGCGAAAAACAGAGGTGTGACTCAGCTGAGCGCTTCCAGCGCAGGTGAATTCATTTCAGCTGCTTTCTGCATGAATATCATTCAAAACATCAAAGTGGAGTCATTAAAAGCAGCTGGACCAAAAAAAATGAAGCAGCTTGAATTAAAGTAAAGAACTAAAAGGAGTGTTATCAGGTCCTCCCTTTGCCTGAGGAGACATTGTGCCACAACAAAACTCTGGAGAGCTGCTGTGCTGTTACATAATGAGCAATAAAGATCAGTCATTCATGTGCGAGCGAGGACAGGGACGGAGACCAAACACACACACACACACACACACACAACAGTGTGATAATACTGATGGACTGGCCCAGCTCTGGCTGCACACAGAACCACCGTGGACGTTCTAAACAAAGACAACTGGTCTTGCTGCTGCCTGTAATTCTCCTTCAGGTCAGAGCAAACAGAAATAAATCCCTCTCTTCTTTTGTTCCATCCTTTTTTTCCTCTGTCTGGCGTCAAAACGAACTAATTTTGTAAAGTTAAATCACTGTGTCCCGTTTGCATGACTTCACCTCAGCCGCCTCTCCCTGTCAGGACTGGCTCCATCCAATGAGTAATGCAGCAGGGGTGGTCGCTCTTATCTAATAAGCCCCTGTCAGACAGATTAATGTCAATGCACGATAGTGCTCCCCCTGGATGGAGTGAGGCAGAGTGGCCTGCACACAGAAAGAGGGAGAGACAAGAAAGAAACCTCTCTAGATGACATCAGTCTGTGAGATTTGAAGTCTCATCTTCCGGACTTCTTCTCTTTCTCCTTTTATAGAAGAACTCGGATCTGCCATCAAGAAGGGGAATTCTTATTTTTAGAACAAAATATTTCCACCAACTTTAATCCTTTTTGTCTATGATCACAAACCCAATTCATATCACTGATTTAATACAAACTGTATTACAAATCAAAGAAATTAAAAGAAAACCCCACGTTTGTTGATTTATTTACTTACACTTCTATTTGTCTTTATACTGTACTCTTTCAAAGACCTAGGAATTCAAACATTAGGGAACCATCGTCTTGTTTGTTTTAAAGCTAAATTAAAATAAAATAAAAATGACTTTATCTCATTATATACAATTGCATTGTATGTGTTTGTGCATTTTTAAAAATGTCTTCATTCACACAAATCAACCAAAAACAACAAAAATAGTTTAGTAACAACATGATTATTGCACAGGTGTGCCTTAGGCTGACCACAATAAAAGGTCAAAATGTGCAATTTTATCAAACAGCACAATGCCACATTTGATGCAGGTTTTGAGGGAGCAGCAATTCAACATGGAAACGTCCACCTGCTCGTGAATTTAATTCATTCAACCTTAATTTAGTCAGGTTAATCTCATTGAGCCTTGAGGACTCATTTACAAGAGGGACCTGTCTAACTAAAGAATGACCACAGCAACAGTAGAATTTCTTTAAACAATCAACAATAGACAAACATAAGAGAGAAATACAGATTTTTTTTAACAAGTTAAAACAAAGATATCAAAGTAGCAAAACAGACAGATTATAAGGTTATATTATTATTATAATATTCATATCTTTACCATAAACCGGCCTCACAACCGCAAACCATGTGTCACCACACCAGCCCAGGACCTCCACATCCAGCATCTTTACCTCCAAGATCATCTGAGACCAACTGCTGCAACAATCTGTTTGCATAACCCATGACTTTCTGCACAAATTGTCAGAAACTATCTCAGGAAGCTCCTCTTCATGTTCGCCATCCTCATCAGGGTCTCCACCTGACTGCAGTTGATCATAATCATCTAAAATATTCACATCCGATGGCGTATGGCTTGTTGGAGAGGTGTT
>JBBPBX010008798.1:51449-61605 GCA_038048925.1 Garcialebias charrua
TGTGCAGCTTCCTGCTTTTATATTCATAACATATATGGTGTGTATTTTTGACATTTTTATCAGTGCTTGATAGCTTGGAAGCCCATGGCTGCTTTACAAGGGTTGATTGTGCAGCCAACACACATAAATCAAACAAGAAGACACAAACAAGAGATAAAAGTAAAACTATAAGAATCGAAAAAAAAGTCATCATTAGGTGAGTGCTTCTTCTTAAGGGGAAAAACTATTCTTGTAAAAATACATTTTATCAAATTAAACCTATTTAATTATTAGAACTCAACTCATTAATACCTTCAATTGGCAGGCTTTAAATATTATAATAAAGCAAACATTACTGTACACTATTTATACAGTACATGATATACATGTTTTTAAAGTGATCCAAAAATAAAACAGATTAAATAAATGATCATTAATTTTTGTGATACCTTGCATTTGTTCAAAATGTGTTAAATTAACTTGCTAATTAACTAATTAATTCACCTATGGATAACGATGCAAATTTCTGAAAAAAGTTAAGTTTCTGTCATTTCCATCATTAACATGCATCAGTCAAATGTAAACAATTAGCAAAGTTTTAGGCATTTTAATTATCTAAACTTAAGTTTAGAAGTATGCAGCTATAGATAACATTACACTTAGTCATAACAGTTTGTTTTTTCTTGTTTAGATGAGTCTTTTCAAGTATCTGAGGGAGTTCGTTCCTAGTACAGCAATGATGACATGCAAACTCGCTGCACATTCCTGATGCAAACGAGTCAGGCTGCCTAAAACAAACATGCCAAACCATGACATCCACTGTGACACTGTGTATATGTGCATACAAAAGAAGCACGCCCAGCACATACAATCAAGCTGTTGGCATTTTGTGGTTAATGCTACAACTCTCTAAAGTAGCCCCTAAAACTTGAACTTAAAAACTAAATCACTCTGTTTACTTGCTATACAGTTACGAAAACCATTTTAATAGTTATCAATGCCCCTTTGAACCTTTGTATCATCCTTCAACTTTCATGTTCCTTAAGGGGAAAATGGACCACCTTATTTAACTGCTTACAAATAAAACCTACTAAAACTGCTCAAATTAGTCAGTATTTTAGAGCTGTATCAGCTTGAAATTAAAATATCAAACCTGAATTATTTTCTTTGAGTTTTAACTCATGACTATAGATGAAGGTCGAAAGGCAAAGCTCTCAATTTACCTGATCGATCTACGTTCCCACCCTCATCTATGGTCATGAGCTTTGGGTTGTGACCGAAAGAACAAGATCTCGGATACAAGCGGCTGAAATGAGTTTTCTCCGCAGGGTGTCTGGACTCTCCCTTAGAGATAGGGTGAGAAGCTCAGTCATCCGGGAGGGACTCGGAGTAGAGCCGCTGCTTCTCCACATCGAGAGGAGCCAGTTGAGGTGGCTCGGGCATCTGGTTAGGATGCCTCCTGGTGAGGTGTTCCGGGCATGTCCCACCGGGAGGAGACCCAGAGGAAGACCCAGGACACGCTGGAGGGACTATGTTTCTCGGCTGGCCTGGGAACGCCTTGGGATTCCCCCAGAGGAGCTGCTCCAAGTGGCTGGGGAGAGGGAAGTCTGGGCCTCCCTACTTAGGCTGCTACCCGCGACCCGACCCCGGATAAGCGGAAGACAATGGATGGATGGATGGATGGATGGATGAGTTTTAACTCTTTAGGGGTCTTTTTATTAGAAAGAAAGAAAAAAAACTACACATTACAGTTATTTTTTAATGGACAAAATATTTATTTTAAGCCAATTTTTGAAAACAAGGCTTTTTTCCCTATTAGTACACCCAAAATTATTTTAAATTACTTTTATTAAATTCCAGTTCAGCGTTTTGTGGGGTCAGGTCACTGGACCCTTCAGAATCAGCAGCCAAATATGAAGCCTTGGTTTATTTGAAACTTAATCGTGTCACTTATTCTCAGGACGTGGAGGGTGTTTTTTTATTTTCTTATAATTTTTTCTTGTTTTTTATTATTGTTTTCTGTATTTCTTGTTTGTTTTTTTAACTCTGCCATGATAAAATTACCAGCGTTTAAATTGTTTTTCCTTTGTACCGATATACCAACAAGCTGTTGCAGCTAGGTGCACCCATTAATCACTCCGTCAGATAATCCAGCATCAGTCAGATGCTGTCTGCTGTAGAACATCCTACCATGCTGCGTGCATACATGGGGAACAGCTTTTTAATTCTAAATGTTACTTGTGTGCATTACAAGTGAGTTTTGCTCTTTACATCCAAACTAAAATGATTTTGTTGGACGAGATGAGAGGTAGAGACTCTGGCCAGGAACAATGAACCTCTTCTGGTGTAAGTCGAACTGCATCTCGGTAGATTTTTTTTCAGAGGCTCTCAAATATAAAAGTAGAGTAACATCCATCCATTATCTTTTACCCGCTTCATCCTTTTTGGGCTGTGGGGGTTCAATGGTGCCCATATCCAGCTATCATTGTACAAGACGTAGGGGACACCCTGGACAGGTAGCAAGTCCATTACAGGGATGCACGAGACAAACAACCATTCACTCTCTCACGCACACCTAGGGATAATTTAGTTACCAATCAGCCTAACATGCATGTTCTTGGTCTGTGAGAGGAAACTCGAGTATGTAGGGAAAACCCACGCATGCATGGAGAGAACATGCAAACTCCACCCAGACAGGTCCCAGGCCTGGATTTGGACCAAAAACCTGACTGAGAGGCAACAGCTCTACCAACTGAGCCACCGTGCCACCAAGAAGAGCACCAGCTAATATAAAAATCAAAAGCTTAGTAACAAAGATGAAAAGAAGAACCATTACTTGAGGAATGCTTTGTTTTATGCTATGATACATTTTGGACTAAAATTTGTATTTACAATGTATAAGTAGAGTTACTGTGACGTTATGAAAGCATTTTTTTAACTGAAAATATTTTTAAGTAGAATGATTTTTAGGTTTTCTCAGAAAAAAAAATCATATTTATTTACTGGCCCATCTTTTTAACTGCATTTCCTGAACTGGTTCATCTCTGTTCAATCTATACATTTTCCATACTATTTAATTTAATTAATTAATTCATTCATTTTGTGTGTGTCGTTTGCTTTAATTTTGTGAGTTTATTGTTGTATAATTCTGTACAGCACTTTGAGCTGCTTTTAGTATGAAGGGTGCTTTATAAATAAAATTGACTGATTGATTGATACTGCACCAAAATAAATAAATAAAAGCACAAACAAAAATAAATGTGTGGCAGATTTTTCCAAAAAGAATATACAAGAATAAAACAGCACAGTTCAAGTAACCTGAGTTACTTGGCCTGAATTGGGTCTGGAGATTTGCTTTTTTTACAGCTCAATATATCTAAATGGTGTGGCTGAAAAATTGCTGCAAACAGTAATGTTTACATTGGTTAGCAGATAACAGCTTCCTTGCCTTTTCGTGTAAACCATTAAGACAGTTAATCATTTATTTAACATTGAAAAGTTCAACAACACAACCATTCATATTGTATCTGAGATTTTAGCAGCTACTGCTAAATGTGTGTAACGCGGCAACATGTTAAACCTCCATGCTCAATCACTTTTTAAACACAACCATAATTCAAATTCTGACTTTAATAACCTTTCTGTGTGTGTGTGTGCTTGTAAAAGTCCAGGTCAGACGTGGCTGAGACAATCACAAGCAGCACATAAACTTGGTGTTTCATTAAGTTACCACTTCCCAGCTGTATAATACAACCAGCACACACACAAACACACATGAGCTTTGAGAAAACTCATTATCAAAGTAATTCACATTAGGTTCAGAAGTTAAATCTTATTAGGTATTTCACACTCTTGCATTACCTCCTAAGTGCACACACACACACACATACACACAGAGTTAGCCATCACCCATATGTTTGGGTGTCTTTGTGTCTTTAATGCCAGCCTTTATCTTTGTTTCCTATTAGTTTATAAGCCAAGCTTTGCATAATGACCCAAACAATCCCACCAAACAACAGCCTTTCATTTGCTAAACACAATTAGAAATTCAAGCAAATGCATAGCAATTTATACAGTATATTTACTTAACATTTCTACACATATGCTGGTGAAGATTCTCAGTCGTCCAGGACATGATAAATCAAATAAAGTCCAGTTGATCTTGTATTGAACGCCTTTTTTGAGTTCTACACATAGGACAATAAAAATTAACCCTGCACTACAATAAACACTTTAATGTTTCTGTCTGCACCTGACCTGTTTTGGACCTTAATTGTTGGTATTTTTATACCGTTCTGTTATCTTTATATTCTTTATTATTTTTACATCTTGTGTTATTCCTTTGGCATGTTCTTTTGTATTGAAACCCTGGCACAACAATTTCCTGTGGGATCTATAAAGTTCTTATCTTATCTTATCTTCATGGAAATAACTACATTTGTAAGGTATGTATGCTCTGTAACAAATACTCGAAGAAATCAGGTCAGTAAATAAATTTTATAGGGATAGCCAAGTGTCATATCTTGGATAAATTAAGAACAGTTAAATTAATATGCATCTACTTATAAAACATTTTGGTTTGAGGATTAAACAACACAATATAAACTACAACTATTAGCTCAGTTTTATAACTGGATGTGAGTTCCTTATGCTTGTTGAAGTTTCCATGACTTTGTTTAGAAGTTAAAAGTAGCATACTGTATATAACAGATGTGTAACGGGTGCAAAATATGAAGAAAAATGCTTATGTTGACATAAATTACTTTAGAGTAGAAAAAGTCCTTCCTATGACTATTGCGTATTAAACCAAACAATAAGGTTGTGTGTAAAATAATGAAATTTCTTCCTCTAAAACAAAGTTAAAGACTGAAAGACAAGGTTCCTATCTATTAAAATAAGTTAAATTATATATTTCAATTTTCTGATGTTTGTCACTCAGTATCTTAGCACAGTTGGGTGGGGAGCAGCATTGAGATTGACCCTGAACTTGCGAGTGGAGAAGGATTTAATGCTTGATCTTATCTAGCCTGGAACAGATCAGAAAACTCCAAGAGGAAAAGAGTGTTTTCCACTACCATCCAGTTAGACATAAAGTAGTCAGACTGTCATAAACTGTTTTAAAAGACAACGATCAGCAATATTCAAGAGGCCATGACTTACAATTGTTTGGTTTGTCCAAGGACAAGCCTAACCCAAGGACATTCCAGTTCTGATGAATAAAATTTTCAATTTTTTAGCAGATTGTTTCTACATTTGAGTAGTAAACTGAATTCCTTTTAAACAACTTTAAAACATACCGTATTTTCCGGACTATAGGTCGCGGCTTTTTATAATTTTTTCATGGCCTGCGACCTATAGTCAGGTGCAACCTATATATGGCTTTTTATAAAATAAGCTGATTTGTAATAATTTATTTTAAAAAATTAAACTGAGACACACTCTTACAATAATGTCAGCTAACAAATATATATTTTTAGGTGTTTATCCTGCTAAAATTATTCATTTATTAAAGAAAAGTTCAGCTCAGACACATATTTGCTATAATTTTTTATCAAACAATTAATTGTTTTTAAGTGTTAATCTTCTTAAAAGCCTTGCTGTGCGCTCCTGTGGAAGAGACATTTGCAGCAGAGCTAAACACGGTCCACATTTTGACGTAGGTGCGACCTATATTCAGGTGTGACCTATACAGTATATGGATTTTTCCAATTCTTTGGCAATAATTGGACAATGCGACCTATACTCGGGTGCGACCTATAGTCCAAAAAATATGATACCTTGATTTAATAATTAATTTGTATATACTGTACCACAATAGTTTCTATAATTTTTTGATTTTTAATATTCTTTAAATCTAGATTAGATTTGAAAAATCTAGTTAGTTTGAATTTTTTAAAGATTATCACAGGTTATGAAACCATCCTAATGGTAAAAGGTCAAACCAGTAAAAAGTCTGGGTTTGTGTCTACTTTCTATAAATGCAGCCATAGCAACATATCTGACAGCATTTATTAATCAAATAAGATCCGCTGGGTTGTAGTTTTTTTCATTATGTTCCATGTGAACCAGGGATCCATTATATAAAAAGCACTTAAGCTGATGAGTTTGCCCAAGATGGGGGCTGCTGTGTTGTCATGATGCTGCCCAACTGGGCATTCTGAGGTGTGAGGTCACTTAAAGCCTTTAATTACAGCTTTAAACCTCAACTAAATCCATGTGTCATGTGCAGTTGATTCATCTACATGAATCCTTTTGATAGTTTAAACTCTAAAAAGTACAACGCTAGTCTAATAACCAAACAAGAACATTGTTGTCTGAGATTTATCCGAGCTTTGATCACTGTTACTTTCAAAACAATGGACCAGTTAATGTGTTCCTACTGCGTAGCCACCATCTACAGCTATGGATTGCACATGTATGGCTTTGTAACACTGATATGCTGTCTAGACCAGTGTAAAAATGGTTTCAGGAGGCTTTCCCAGCCTGTGATGTGACGTGCACATGAACACACATTTCACAGAAGTCTATTGCAGTCTTTTATTGTAATGTTAAGCCAAAAGATAAAAGTATGGTATCTGTCTGGTAATAAAGATACCTGCTTACTGGTTCTGTATTCCCTACGGTTGTACAGTCGCACACATACACACAAAGTGCACAAACAGGCTCGGCAGACACCTCAATTATGATAATGTGGATCAGCGTTGATGTATCCTTGCAGCACGGTGGTCTTTCAGTGTTGTGTGTGTACAGTATTCCAGACAGCAGGAGATAAGGGTGTGTGTATGTGGGTGGGTGGGGGTGGGGCGTTGCTGTACCACATTTAACGCATGTTACTCCCCATAGAAAAAACAATGGGCTGAGGTCTTCAGCATTTCCAAATCATGCATAGAAGAACACAATCTAAAATGCTGTTAAAATGGAGTTTCAACATACATGCAGATATGGAGAATATAGACTCTCATGGAAATCTAAGCCTCCAGAAAATGTTCAAGAAAGACAAAAATAATAACAAAACAATAGTTTGAAAAGAAAAACTTTAATGTATGTTTCCTTTTTGCACATATTTCTATAATTATATTAAGACAATGTGAACAAAAGAGTCAAAATTCAAATTTTTACAAACTAAGTAAAATTATGGACATTTATTGTAACTGACAGAGATAATTAGCATATGCATTGGAATTGTTGGGTTTTCAAACTATTTGAATGACCAAACTATTCAGAATTTGTCTACAAATCAAAAAAATAAAGCTTTGCATGTGAATATACAGTCCAACTGATTGTCTACATCAATGGTACAGACTGCTTTTTATCTGAGTTAAAGGTAAAACCAGCTCTATTCACAGAAAAAAGCACCAAGTGGTCATTTTTGACCAGCTGCCCTTCTTGAAAAAAAGTCTTCATTTTCTCTTTACATCACAAGCATGTCTTTTTCTTTCTCCTTGCCTTCCTTTCTTCTTGCTTCCTTCCTTCCTTCCTCCTACTCACCCAGACCCCCTCCCTCCATCCCTGTAATTACCACCTCAGACTCCAATTAAACGAAACCACAATAAGGAGAGCAGAGGAGAGAGACCAAGGGGAGGTATAGGGAGACAGAGAAATTTAATGAGCAGTTTGTCCACATGTGCACGTGCAAACGCAAGCTTGTTCATCTAGCTATCCTTATTAAGATATTGACTTCAATTTATTTTGTAAACCCTATCCATCAACCTTCAGTTTAACCTGAGTTCACATCAGCTCTAACCATAACCAGGACACCTGAAAATGCTTTAATAATAATAATAATGAATTCCATTTATAATGCACTTTTCATTAATAAAAATCTCAAAGTGCTTTGATTTGTTTGGACCAGGATTTTGTTCCCATAAGGCTACAGGTCCCTGAATGGTTGGTCAATTTACTATAAGGTCCTACAAGGTATCAAAAACAAGAACAGCTGTGTACAAACAAACCTACAGAAATTGCAACCACAGTAGTTTATGTGATTCTGAAAATCTAAACCTTTAAAAAAAAACAAAAATATGGTAGTCAAATATCAGCTCATCCTCATATGTGTTTGTACACCTTTGTGTAAACATACTTTTTGTGAAAACTACCCTACCCAACTATCCTACTGGTCAGAAAATTGTCTTCCAACAAACTTAAAGTGGTCTGTGGGCCACCAGTTGAGAATCAGTTGCAGCAGGTTTTGTAGCTCCAGACACGTTTAATTTAGTGAACAAAACCTCTTTCAATCTTGGCTCTCGACGGAGGCAGTCGCTAGTCCTTTCCTCTCCCGTCCTCCCCCCCCCCCCCTTGCTGCCTGCAGCTCCTCAGCAAAGCACCTCGAACGCAAATTAAGATGGATTGGAGGTTTGGGCATTCGATTCTACGAACAAGATTTCTACAGAAGAAACGGCACAAGGGGAGCCAGTCCACCCTCACAGAGTGACGAAGAGGATACGCCATGGATTCCTGTGGGTGTGGATGGTGTGCGTCTCGCTCTCTGTGCTGTGCTCTGTGGAGGTGAAGAATCTGGATTATATTGGATTACGATGGCAGCGCTTTGCTTTTTGGCGTTTGTGGAGCACTGGCCTATCGCAAAAGAGGGAGACTTCAGCAGGACTTAATGCCTGGAGCACCCGACGTCTGGTCTGCGCGGTGACCTCGAGAAATCAGCTGTTTGCGAGCTTATCCAGAGGGTGAACAGATCACCCTCGGATTGGGACTCTGGACGCTGTGGTCAACATCTGAGGTCAGAGCTTGGATCAGTGGAAAAAGTCCCGAATTGGATCACTTGGAACAGAGTCGCCCTTACAGACTGAAGGCTACAGAAATTACAATGTGAGCCTGAAGTGAAAATATTTGTCAATTCTTATCTGACTCCCTTGGAAACAGCCTTGAAAAAGGCTGGATATCTAATTTCTCCTGAGATGTGCTTTACTGTGGACAAAACAGCTGCTCTCTTGTCTTGTCTGCTACCCCCGCCCCCCGAGAACTTTTCTATGAGCGTTATCGGAGGCCGGCTGGTCAGACTGTCGCTATCTGGAAGTCTCAACATGCAACATGTAACTGTCTTAAATGTGCTTATTGGTATAGTTTTTACTGTGTCATGCGGTGTCTTGGCAGACAAAATGTGATACTTTTTTTTTTAATACCAACGCTGTGACCCTCATGGTACTTTCCTTTTTTCACACCTTTGACCTTCATCCCGACACGGATGAGAGAGGCCGCGCTGAAGAACATGTCATGTGTTCTGAATAAGCAGCAGCTTTACACACTCACTCCATCTTCAGGATGACTGTGCATACATAATCACGCTGTATTGGTGAAAACTGGTGCAATGTTAATAAAAGCTCTTGAATCTTGAATCTTGAAAAGGGCATAAATGGCTCTTTTGATTGTAAAGGTTGTAGACCCCTGGCCTAAAGGCTCCCGTATATTTGTGCAGACCTGTTTCCACGCGGACTCGATGTGCACTGTTGAAACTTCATACTCAAGTGTCCACCCTGAGGTGCTGCAGACCAGCTCCACAGGTAAGGGGCGTTTACCTTTGGGACAAACTGAGTTCGCCAATTTGTCATTTGCTGACACGCCTACTGGATTGATTGACAGGTCGCAAAACAAAGAGAGAGCTGGCCGCAGTGGTGTTCTGTGTTTATATATTAATAAAAAATTCTGGGAAAAAAAAATTAAAACAGGGAGCATTGGCCTTGCAGCCCACAAATCAGACCAGCCCACCAGGAAATCTCCAGACCCTCCCGCAGCCACGCTGGACCTGATTTTAATTTGCTCGTGACAAATTCATTCATTTCACACAATCTCAGTCATGGCGTCAACAGAGGAGGAGGAAGAGATTGCTTGCCTTTCGGGACTAAAAAATAAATAAAAAGAATGAAAACGCCATTAAAACAGATCAAGGATGAAGAAGGGGAATTTAATGCATTGGTGTCACATACAAAACAGTCCATCGCTGGGCAGTTTATTGTGCAACAAAAGCATATGCGTACGCGGTCATAAAAATTGAGCTTTACACGGACATGCCCTGCGGGCATCCGCTTCGACTCTAATCCAGTACACGTAGACCACCACGGACTGACGTACACCAGACTGACTATACTGGAGGCTTAACCCTGACCCTTACCCTAAACCTAACCATTATTAGTACATGCCTAACCCTAACCCATCCGCAATTCAC
>JBBPBX010008799.1:0-61603 GCA_038048925.1 Garcialebias charrua
GTCTACTCCATAGAGCAAGAAGTAAGGGGAATATCCGGTAGTCGCATGTGGAGTAACATTGTACGCATAAACCAGCTCAGGTAAATGTTCAGGCCAACGCTGTTGTGTTCCATTTAATACCACCAAGAGAGTCCAGCATGTTGTTTGAACACCACTTTATTCTGCCGTGTCACACCTGACAACAATCAAGTCTTCTTCTACTTAGTTGTCATTGATTACTATTCTAACTTTCCTGAGATGGCATTGTTGTCAAGTACGTCATCAAATGGTGTGATTACACATGTAAAATCCATTTTTGCCAGACATGGTATTCCATATGTGGTTGTAAGTGATAATGGACCATGTTTCAGTAGCAAGGAGTGGAAGATGTTTGTAGATCATTATGGATTTGAACACATTACATCAAGCCCCCTGTATCCTCAGTCAAATGGGAAGGCTGAAAAAGGCGTTCATATTCTCAAACAACTACTGAAGAAAGCTGCTGACAGTGGTTCAGATCCTTATCTTGCTTTGCTTAGTTATCGAGCGTCACCTCTGGAATGTGGATTATCACCAGGAGAATTGTTGATGAATAGAAAACTGCGAACTACATTACCATGTTACACTAAAGTGAGAAAGATTCCAAAACTACATCGAAAGCTAAGATCTTTAAAAGCTAAACAAAAACATGTGTATGACAAAACAACAAAGCAGCTTCCGCTTCTCAACAGAAATGACACAGTCAGAATTGAAGATTCTGGTAGATGGATGACCAAAGCTAATGTTCTTGAAGAAGTTGCTCCTCGATCTTTTACAGTAAAAACTGAGGAAGGACAAATACTTAGACGTAATAGACGCAGTTTGCTTAAAATACAAAAAACTGTTAAGGAGCCAGTTGTTTTTGGTGAAGGGGATGGAGTAGACGAAACATGGAGAAGGTCATAAATCATCTCCATCAAATTCTATTTCTTTATCTTCTTCAAGCACAGAGATTTCTAGTGAACCTGTCTTAAGAAGATCAACAAGGCAGATAAAGAAACCTCAAAGACTGAACTTGTGATTTAAAGGTTAATGAATAATCCATTCCCACTTTATGCCATGGTTCCATTGGCATGTCCATAATAATCATAGGTTCTTTAGTTTGCTTATTTCTATGTTTTTGACATGTTTCACATGATCCTATCATTCTTTCAATGTCTCTATTTATTCCTGGCCAAAACACAGTTTCCCTGGCCCTTCTTTTGCATTTCTCAATACCAAGATGACCTTCATGTATTCTACACAGAATATCTTGCCGTAAATTTTGTGGAATAACAATCCTGTTCTGCTTTAATAAAAGTCCATCCACATGGCTCAATTCACTTCTAATGTGGTAGAATAATGAACTAGATCCTTCTGGCCATCCATTCTCCATGTGTTCAACCACACGTTGTAACTCTGCATCAGCTGCTGTTTCTGCTACTATCTGTCCAAACTTTGCATTAGATACAGGTAGAGCTGCACACACCATGTTCACATAGCTTTCCACATCTTCTGCAGTAGTACTCATTGCATCCTTAAGAGGTGCTCGTGACAGTGCATCAGCTATGATAAGGTGTTTTCCTGGCGTATATATCAGTTCGAAATCATATCTCTGAAGTTTCATCATCATTCGTTGAATTCTTGGAGACATATCATTCAAATTCTTTCTCACAATTGTTACAAGTGGTCGATGATCTGTTTCTACAGTGAATGATGGTAAGCCATAAACATAACTGTGAAACCTCTCCAATCCAAAAACTAATCCTAGACATTCTTTTTCAATCTGAGCATAACGACACTCTGCTTCTGTCATTGATCTGGATGCATAAGCAACTGGTTTCCACAGCTCACCCTCAGCTTGCAGTAACACAGCTCCTAAACCATCCTTGGAAGCATCTGTCGACACCTTAATGCTCTTTGCTGGATCATAAAAGGTCAGCACAGGTGCAGTAGTCAGTAGTTTTTTAAGGCTTTCCCACTCACAATCATGTTCATCAGCCCACTGAAAATCATTTTCTTTACACAAAAGTTGTCTAATACTGGACGTTCTAGCTGCGAGATTGGGAATAAATTTACCAACAAAGTTTATCACTCCCATGATGCGCTGTACTCCAGTTTTATCTTTGGGTATTGACATGTTAAGTATGGCATTTATTTTTTCTTGACTTGGCTGTATGCCCTGTACCGATAACTTATCTCCCAAAAATACAATTTCTTCAACTCCAAAAAGACATTTACTTTTGTTAAGTTTTAGTCCATGACTTTTAATGCGCTCTAAAACTTTGACGAGTCTCTCATTGTGCTCTTGACAAGTAGAACCCCAGATTATGATGTCATCGACATACACTCGAACTCCTTCAAGTCCTTCAACAATCTGTTCCATTGCTCTGTGAAATATTTCAGATGCTGAGATTATTCCAAATGGTAGCCTCAAAAAACAGTATCTGCCAAAAGGAGTATTGAAAGTACAATACTTGCTGCTACTTTCATCAAGTTTCAGCTGCCAAAAACCTTGTGAAGCATCCAATTTTGTGAAATATCTTGCACCTGTCATTTCACTAGTAATTTCTTCACGTTTAGGTATCTGGTAATGCTCACGTTTAATGTTTTCATTCAAATCCTTTGGATCCATGCACAATCTCAGTTCTCCATTCTTTTTCTTCACACACACCATCGAGCTAACCCAATCTGTTGGTTCTTCAATTTTTTTAATCACTCCCAACATAGTCATGCGTTCAAGCTCTTTCTTCACTTCATCTCTTAATGGTGTAGGAATTCTTCGAGCTGGATGTATTACTGGTTTTGCATTTTCTTTTAACTGTATTTTATATGTAAAAGGTAGTACACCAAATCCTTTAAATACATCAGCATAGTTTTGCACTATAGAATCAACAGAGTCATGTTGCTTACTTACAGCTGCATCAATGCGATTCACTCTTTTCACCAACTGCAAGTCTTCACAGGCTTTGTCACCTAAAAGAGAGTCCAAACCATCACTAACTACAGAGAATAATAGATTATGTGTTTTTCCTTTGACGGTCACTTTTAGTCTACACGTTCCCAAACACCTTATACTTTGTCCATTATAATCTCTGAGCGTGATTATTTTATTCTCTATTTTTGGCTTGACTTTCATTGTTTTAATGTCAGACATACTAATCAGGTTTGCTTTAGCACCAGTGTCCAATTTCATGGGAATAATAGTGCCATTAATTTGCAACGGTGCTATCCATTTATCTTCTCGGATAACATGAATTGTTTCTTGTGGTTTATCTTCACAGTTTACCATACCAATAAAAAATGTGTCACTCAGATCAGCATCTTCATCAGCATCTTCATCTTCAACCAAATTCACAGACCTTCCTCTTCTCTTCGAAAAGCACTGCTTGGCAAAATGGTTTTTCCCCCACACTGAGAACATTGCTTTCCATACGCAGGACATTGTTTCAGCTTATGTCGAGAACCACATCTCTTACCCCAAAAATACACTACACGCGTTCCAGCTCCGCCCCGCTCCGGTCCGACCTCCGCAGCAAATACGCACCCATTATAATCAATGAGATAAAGTACACTGGCTCCGCACGGCGGCGGTGAGCTGCGGAGAGCGGACGGCAGTCCGTCAAAATTAGAAATTTTTCTATTTCTGCCGGATGACGGAGCTGTGCCGGAGTCAATTTTTGAAGATTACGTCGCACCAACAGGAAAAGGAACGAGCACAACTTCCGTATTTACAAAATAAAATCACCACGGGCGGACTAATCCTAGCTCTATACGGATTTATTTGTACAAAAATGCTGTCAAACTATCATTTATGACTATTCTATGACTAAACTATTATATTTATGACTATGACTACACCTAATAACGCAATACAAGAAATAAATAAATAAAAAAGTATTTTATTCTGAAATGTAAACATCACTTCCTGTTGCTCAAACCATGTCCTGTCGCTTATTTACGAGAGAAGATCAAGGCAGCCTTTACTGTTGTTCTCCTTCTTCCACCGAATGAATTGTTTTGTTCTGACTTCATTATTTATCACTTGATTTATCGCGCAATCTTGCAATTCCCGCGCATGCGTCTTGGAGCGGCGCATCCATGCGGACCTGAGCAGAGCGGAGGCAGTGGACTTTGGACTCGCTCAGCTGCGACCTGCGGAGCGGAGCGGACACGGACCGCGTGTAGTGTATTTTTGGGGTTACAGTTGAACATCTCTTCATCCATGCGTTGCACAGCCCGTTGTCCTCTGCGATGTTGTCCTCTGCTTGAAACTGCACCAACCTCAACAGATTCACTGATGCTTGCCGGGTTGTCTCCTGCATTGTTGAAAGTCTTCAGGTGCATCCGGGAGAGCTCACTTGCTTGGCAAATCTTCATAGCTCCTTCCAAGGTAAGCTCCATTTCTCTCAACAGCCTTTCTCGGATCTGCTTGTCTGCCACGCCGAACACTATCTGGTCACGAATCATGGAGTCTTTCAAGGTGCCAAAGTTACATGTCTGAGCCTTCAACTTCAGATCAGTCAGAAAACTATCAAACGTTTCATGTTGATGCTGCACACGAGATCGGAACACATATCTCTCGTATGTTTCATTTTTCTTTGGTGAACAGTGTCTATCAAAATAATCAAGCACATTCTCCAACTTGTCTTTGTCGTCTTCGTTATCAAAAACAAATGTGTTGTACACTTCAATGGCTTGTGAACCTGCTATTGTCAGCAGTAGTGCTACCTTTCTGCTGTCTGGCTCCTCATCCAGTCCCATGGCCTTCACATACAGCAGAAACTGTTGCTTGAAGTTCCTCCAACTGCTGTCAACATTGCCGCTCAGCTTCAAATTCTCTGGTGGCTTCAAAGAATCCATGTTCCTCACTTGTCAGTGATCCAAACTGGTTACTTTACTCCTGACACCATGTTGTGTTCCATTTAATACCACCAAGAGAGTCCAGCATGTTGTTTGAACACCACTTTATTCTGCCGTGTCACACTTGACAACAATCAAGTCTTCTTCACTTATATACCTTTTTACACCACCATGTAACCAAGAGTTATACTGACACCAAGTGGCTAAACTGTTACATCATCATATCATGACAAATGCCTCTTTTTGTCAGGTGGAAGGGTGCGCAACAGTTCATGCAGAGTGCGGTTAAAACGCTCACACTGGGCATTTCCTGTCGGGTGATGGGGTGTTGTACGTGTTTTTTTCACACCATACATTCTGCAAAGTTCAGTAATAACCTCCGATTCAAAGTTACGGCCCTGATCTGAGTGAAGACGTTCAGGTACACCGTACTTCATGAACCACTCCTTTTAGAACGTTCTCACGGCCATCGGAAGCTGGTTCAAGGAGTGTGAAATCTACTGCCACCACTTCTAAAGGTCGTGTTGCCAAAAAGGATTTCATTGGAGGGTGAATCTTTGGGTGAGGCATCTTTGTGAGAATACAACGCTCACAGTCCCATCGCTCAACATCGTTATGCATCCCTACCCAGAATGCTCTCTGTCTCAACAACTGTAATGTCCTCTCTATTCCCTGATGTCCCATAGAGTCATGGGCTGTGTCTCAATTCAGGGGCTGCATCCTCATGAGTGCGCATTTGTCAGCCGCATCGTCATTGCCCCGCGCGGAGGACTGTCCCAATTCGAAGACTCCTCCTCATGCGGCCGAGGAATGCGGCCTACTTCCTGCCGAAATCGAAGGATGCATCCGTGGAACCTTCAAGACGGAGGCTATCCCAGAATTCATAGCGCCAGCAGAGATTTCGCGGGGGGGGGGACTTTCTGCGTGCAGGGTCGGGGCTGCTGCGTGTTGTTGAGTCATCAGCTCGTTCTGACAACAACCTCAGCGCGAATATTCATTCAACCTTTATTTAGTCATCTCAAACAACCTCAGCTCGAATATATCTCATTAAAATTTAACTACAGAAACGACAAAAAAAAATGTGTTAGCTGAATATACAGTATATTAGTGTTTCTGAGTTTACTGTTTTTGAAGAACTGATTACAAATCAGATTATTTTACACGTGCGTAGCAAGGATTTTCTGAGGGGCAATCTTTTAAAACCCAGAGTGGACCTACAAAATGCAAGTTGTCCAGTAGCTCAGTTGGTAAATCAACCTGCGATTGGTGCAGAGATACTTTTCTCGAAGCTGGTTCGAATCTCACTCGGTACGGTTAAAACTTATTTTACGTTTGTCTTTTATTGGATAAAAAAAAAGGAGTTTCACAAACTCCTTCCTTTTAATCTCAGTCCTCATTTTTTTATCCAATAAAAGACAAACGTAAAATAAGTTTTAACCGTACCGAGTGAGATTCGAACCAGCTTCGAGAAAAGTATCTCTGCACCAATCGCAGGTTGATTTACCAACTGAGCTACTGGACAACTTGCATTTTGTAGGTCCACTCTGGGTTTTAACAGATCGCCCCTTATAAGCTGATTTGTAATCAGTTCTTAACAAACAGTAAACTCAGAAACACTAATATATATACATGTATTCAGCTAACTAATATATTTTAGCGGCGTCCCTTCTCTTTCCACACACACCAAGCGCGCACACAAGAACTTCCCACCCACTTCAAGAGAACGCCCCACCCACTTCAAGGCCGGCAAACCTGAAGGCTAGACCGTCCCATTTCAGCAGTTTCGCTCAGCCCACCCGGCCTTGTGAGTGCGTGGCCTACTCGGCCCAGCTAGGCTGGGTCCTCATGAGGACGCAGCCCCTGAATTGAGACACAGCCATGGACACTCTTCAGCACAGCTGTTTGTAAACAACCTGGAACAAGCAACTGAAAGCACTCTCCAACACGATCATCCTTCACCACTCTGTACACCAACCCATCACGTATCTGAATGTGTTTCCATTGTTTCCACAATGATTTGGCAGCACCAGGAAGATTCTTCCTTTCTTGTGAACTTGGCGGGCTACCTCGATCCACAAACTGTTTTAGAACATTTATCACTGGATCTTGACACTGAAATGTCCGCAGCTCTTCCTTGGAGTAACCGGGAAGAGTTGGTGTAGCCTCTTTAGCATGTGAATTGGATTTATCAGTTTCTGCAGCCCTAATCTGGTTTACCTGACAACATTGGACCCCAGCTGTAACCAGCTCGGGCTCAAGGGCAGTGCCTCTACAAATCAAATTGCAAATTGCAATGCAATCATCAAACTCCTCATCATCAGTTGGTTCTGGCTCCCCTGCTAACGGGTGTCGTGACAGTGCATCAGCGGCGGCGTTACACCGACCTGGCCGGTACTGCACATCAAAGTCGAAGGCAGCTAACTGTGCTACCCATCTCTGTTCAATAGCCCCAAGTTTTGCACTTTTTAGATGACATAAGGGATTGTTGTCTGATACCACAGAGAATTTAGAGCCCAGTAAGTACCCCCGAAACTTCTCTACTATTGCCCATTTAAGTGCAAGCAGCTCGAGTTTCATGCTGCTATAGTTTTTATCATTTCGCTCTGCATTTCTCAGCCGTCTACTTGCATATGCAATGACCCGTTTCTTGTCACCTTGCTGCTGACACAAGACAGCTCCTAAACCCTGACCACTAGCATCAGTTTCCAAAATGAAAGGACAAGTGAAGTCTGCATAACCCAAAATCGGAGCAGTCACAAGCTTTTCTTTCAATGTGTCAAATGCAATTTGACTGTTGGTGTCCCATAATGCACTTAGTTTTTGACTAGCTTTGGCTGTAGTAGCAGCTCCTCGACACTGATTCACTAGGTCATGTAGTGGGGCTGCGATCTTTGAAAAGCCCTCAACATACCTTCTGTAGTAACTACATAGGCCTAGAAATGATTGGAGTTCCTTAACGGTGCCAGGCACCGGCCATTCCTTGACTGCTGCCACCTTGGAGGGATCAGTTGCGATACCCTCTGCAGAAATTTGGTGTCCAAGGAATTTTACTTCCTTCTGCAAAAAGTGACATTTTTCCCACTTCACTTTTAATCCAGTGTCTCTCAAACGTTTAAAAACTAGATCCAGCCGTTCCAAATGAGACTCAAAGCTTGGGGAGTACACTAAAATGTCATCCAGATAGACTAACATGATGTCGAATATCAGGTCGCTCATAGTTGCTTGCATCAATCTTTGAAATGTTGCAGGCCCGTTACACACCCCCATGGGCATGCGTACATACTCAAACAGCCCAAAAGGCGTGGTGAAAGCCGTCTTATGTCTGTTTCGATCTTCCATGGCTACTTAGACTCTACGACATGACCCTGCGTTACCCGACTCACTGCAACCAGGGTCTCTCGTTTCCCGACGGACTAGAAATGGGGTACTCATCAGAGTTTTTGTATCTTCTCTGGGGACACTGTTTGGCAACATGACCAGCAGTTTGGCACTTGAAACATATCGGCTTACCGTCAGGGGTAAATCTTGGACCAGTTTTGGTCTGAGATGGTGTCTGGCTACTAGGATTTTTGTTCTGAATTGTCAGCTCTTTCACAGCCTTAGTGAGTTCTGTTATCACTTTCCCTTGCTCAGTGAGCACTTTAAGAACGTCATCCATTGAGACCGACTTCTCATTAGGTCTAGTTAGATTAGTGACTTTATCTTGCTCTTTAAGAGTTTTCATCACATCCTCCAGATGCATTGGATTTTCTGTCTCTTTAACTGCACAGCACTGTGCTTCGGCTTTAACAGTACGGCAGTTATTCACGTTACTCCTAACCGTTTTTGTGCTAGGGGCTTGGTCTAAGGACCACAAGTAAGCCTCCTCACGCACCTCTATAAAAGTGGATGCAGGTTTTCCTCTTACATGTTTTCGGAGTTCTCGTTTCAGTGAGAGGTCTCTGATGCCCTCAATGAACTGGTCTCTCAACACTGCGTTCTCATTACCCATGGAATTAGGATGCTGTTTCCATACCAAACTAAAGGCCTGAGATAATGAATGTGAAAAGTCACGTATGTCTTCACCCTCCTTCTGTTTACAGTTGTAGAAGCTCTGTAAAAGTTGGGCAGCGCTACGTTTATCTCCAAATGCATCTTTTAAGTAAACAAGCAGGTCTTTTACAACATCACCATCAGCTTTGCGTAAACGCACTTCTTCCAGAGCTGGGCCTCTTAACAGCGACAGCACAAAATCAAACTGTTCGGGTGCAGATTGGTTTCTAGCAGAAATTACCCTTTCTACTTCTTCAATAAACTCATCCACACTCCTCCCATCTTTGTCAATGTCTCCACTAAATGGTGAAATGTGCCTTTCTCTGGGTACGTAGACATAAGACCTGGTAGGCTCATTATTTAGTGATGATATGACTGTCATGACTTCATCTTGCCTTCGGGCTAACTCACTTAGTTGTTGTAACACCCCAGCTTGTTCAAGGTCATTTTGTCCAGTATCCTCGTTATTATTCACTGCTAACTGTTGTCCCTCCATCTCAATGTTTATGGAACCCTCTTGTTCAGACATGTTCTGAAATTATTATTTTTTTTTTTTCAGTTCACTTAACAGTCAATAGAAGTATTAACAGTCAATATAAATATTAACAGTAAATAGAAATTTATATAGCAAAGGATAAATTGGTCGAAGTCCGGAGTCCACCGGAGGTCCCTGGGCTGCTCCAAGACCGCTGCTGGGCGATGCTTCTCCCGCCTGGAATAATAATAATAATAATAATAATTGTCTAATCTTGTCATCTGCGTATGTTTCCCATACACAGACGAAATTCGTCTCTGCATTTAACCCAACCACCTACCAGGCGGTGCAGTGAGCAGCCATAGAAGGCGCTCGGGGAGCTGGAGAAATAGGTGTGCACTCATAGACACCCCAAGATGTGTAGTGGCCGGGACGCGAACCCGCGTCCTTCGGGTCCCAAGTCAAACGCCCTAACCACTACACCATCTTGCGCTCTGGTCTGACGATCGCCTCGGCTGAAATCCTTCACGACCACGCCAGCACAGACTGCTCAGCAACGTCCCCCCTCTGGTCTCGAAACAGATGCCTCCTCACCGACGCGATGCCCACGTCCACTCAGGTGTAGGCCACTTCTTCACCACTGCCGTTTGCTAATGCTACCGCTGCGCCGCCATATACATGCACTCGCAGAGAGAAAAAAAACGAGAGCCCCACTCCTGGTACCAATATTTGAAACCGGGATAAATGCAGCACACGAAGCTTCAAATAGAAGGGGTTCTTTATTCTCAAAAATAAACTATTCCCTCTGAGTTATATATATAAAAAAAAACAAGAAAAAGTCCGTGTTTCGAACGGCAGCAAGCCTTAGCTTCAAATAAAATGGCGGACCGACAACACGGTTAGCACCCAACAGAGCAGCATGCAGCTGCACGTAACAGCTGAAATCTAACAGCGTGAAAACTACTGCATAACAAACGGCAGCGGCACTCTACGAGAGAACAAACAGAAATAAAACATTAGCATTGTCTCTATAGCTTCATTCACGGAAGATAATTCAGTTCCAACAATTACCGAACACTTGGATTCTCTTCTCACGTGGCCAGAGTTGTCTCCTTCACCAAGTCTCAGATAAAATGTCCTTCTCTTCCGTTTTTACCAGTCCGTGCCACCGTACATAAACAAAGGGTTTTTTCTCTATTTCCGGTCCTTTTAGACCTCTCTGTACCAACAGCACCACATGCTGACAAAAACAAGAATTACAACCAGTAGGTGAAAGTAAAGCAAAACATGTTTTTTTTTTTGTTTAAAATACACGTGACATGTACCCATTTTTCACCTGGTTACATTTATTAAATGTTTTAGTGTTTAGATGGTTACTGTTGCACCGAGGGACTGAGAGAAACGCAATTTCAATCCTGTGTATGTCCTGTACATATTGCAGTTCTGACAATAAAGTTGACTTTGACTTTGAACAAAGGATAAACATGTAGATGTATTTATCTATTCCACCCATTCCATCCAAAACCAAAGGCTCAAAAAAAAATTGGAAAAAAAAGAAGAAGAAAAAACGCTTGTCAAGAGTGAAATGTGGCACTTCCATATAAGGTATGAATGCTGCAGGACCTTCTCATCTCTGCAGGGGATTGGCTCTGCTTGAACCACTTCCATGACGTCAGAGTGTACAAGACACGTCAGAGTGAACGTCCTTGACCAATAAGAAAATTAAGGTGCAATTCCTCTGTTCAACCCATAGGGTTACCGTAAACAAGTTTTTAGACCGGGGTTTAGTTCCTCTTTAAGGAGCATCAAATGTAGAACCACTAGACTGAGGAACAGCTTCTACCCTGAAGCTGTTGTTAGACTCATGAATAAATAAATAATAAGAATAATCACTGCAAAATATCACATCATGCTGATGCTGATCTGTTTTCTTGTTGCTGTGTTCATCTGTGACCATCTGCTCATACAGACTCATGTTCGTGCTGCTGTTTGTAATGATGTTTTTCTATTACATTAGGGCTTAGTGTATTTCTAGTTGATGCTTTTCTTAGTTATATCCTAGATGTTATTACTGTTTTTCTCTTACATTTTGTTGTTGGATGTAACTGGGACCCTGTGTACATAATCTCGTTTCATCACACGTACCACATGCGGTGCAAATTACACTAAAGACTCTCTGACTCTCTCTGACTCTGACTTAATGATGGGCGGTTTCTTTTCACAAAGATGGCCTCCTTTACTCCTCTCTCAAACCATCGTTCCTCTCTTATCAAGGATGTGAACATCTTCATCCCTGAAAGAGTGACCGCTGGCCTGGAGATGAGTGTAGACCACAGAGTCCTGACCTGATGATGTTGATCTTCTGTGCTGGGTCATCCTTTCTACAGTTTTGTTTTGTTTTTTGAATGTCCAGAGGACCAGACTTAGCTTTTTTAGATATGTCTAGAAATGCTCACTTATCACGCACCAAAAATCTGGTGCAGATTGGTTGATGTATCACTGATATATAACTGTTGGAATAATCTAGGGGGTGCACTAGAGTCATTTGTTAAACCACAAAATCAATGGGCCTCATGCAAGAACCGTTCGTACGCACAGATTTGTTCTTAAACTGTGCATACGAGTGATTTAGGAGCATTTGTGGCATTCAACAATGTTTTCGTATTCTAAGATTTTTTTCAGATACGAACAAAATTTACGTGTGGTCCAGACCTGTCGTATATTTTACGAGCAGTCAGTCTGCTGTTATCCAGACGGATTTTCTCCACTAATAACTTTATACTTTGTTATTTAGAAAATATTTTGGGTTTAAAAAAATCACGCACCATAATTATTCTTGACAATAGGTTATTCTGTTTGAATTAGAATTTTAAGTTTAATTTGTCTGGTGTGTCGCAGGCTTCGGTGAGTCGTGCGCTCCCCTTGGTCATCAAAGCCCTCCTCAAATTAACACCCAGGTACATAAAATTCCCATACACCGCCGCAGAACAAGTACAAATTAAGACTGATTTTCATGCTATTGCTGGACTGCCAAACACCATCGGAGCAATAGACTGTACACACAGACGGATCAAAGCACCTTCACCTGACGCATTCCCATTCCTCAATCGGAAGCAATACCACTCCATAAATGTCCAAATTATATCTGATTCGAAATATAACCTGCTAAATGTGGTTGCGCGATGGCCAGGAGGAGCGCATGACTCATTTGTGCTGCAAAACAGTGCTGTTGGCACGCGTCTTGCGCAAGGTGCGCATGGAGATGGCTGGCTTGTTGGTAACTTTTTAATTTGTAATTGAGGATTTGGAATTATTCTCTGATCATTTACCTATAACTCACTATTTTCTGTTTGAATTAGAACTATAATATTAAATGCGACCCGACCCCGGATAAGCGGAAGAAAATGGATGGATGGATGGATATTAAATGCAACGACACAAATTGGTTAAATTAAAATAAAGCGGCTATTAATTTTGTTGTATAGCACTACAATATTAATATGAAGTTAATTGAAGTTTCGAGACATTTTAAAATGCTTTTGTTCAAAAACACATCCGACACTTGCATGGGGGGGGGGGTAGCGGTGCGCGACAGCTCTTCTGAATAAGTGAAACTATAATGTAACACAGTTGTTTACACTAAAATTAGAAATACTTGACCAAAGAAAAACCAGAGCAGGGCTAGAGAGATAAATACGATGTTTATTTCTGTGAGTGTACAACCCACGGGAGACATGACATTACAGCACATTTCATTCCTCGGCTTTAAAGCAGATTCACAGCTGACGCTGCTAAAAATTACAGATTTATTTATTTAGTTAGTTAGTTATTTACTCTGAGAGCAGAACTTCAATCTCCGCACCCGTTTACTTTTCGCTGTCATTTTTATGAACAGACACTTCCTGCTCTCTGAGGCAGGAAACGTAGCCTTATATGGTGTTTTGAGGGGTGGGAATTATGTAAATAACCTCTCCGCGTGCACGCGCAGGTGGATAGAACAGGTGGAATTCATTATATGTACGCAGCTCATTTACACACTTTTCCTGAGGATAGAAGAGTTTGTTGAATCTGACGTGGCATGTTCGTACGAACGCTTCGTACGAACAAAAGTAAGAGAAATTTAGGATAAAAATACGAACATGTTCTTGCATGAGGCCCAATGTGTCTAGAAGTGCTCACTGATGACTCACAATAAATCTGGTGCAGATTGGATGATGTATCACTGAGATATAACTGTAGGAATAATATAGGGGGCGCTGTGGAGGCTATTGGCTACTTATGGATTCCTGTTCAAGGGGTGGATAATGATCAATCATATTGATTTTCTTTCTTTTTTTTCATTTACCCTTTATTTACACTGGTTGTCTCATTGAGCCACAAGAACTTTTTTTCAAGAGAGACCTGTTTAGGGAGCAGATGGTGGTGGATTTTGGTGCACCTCGGTTCAAATCTGTGGAATTTAGAGCCCGGCGTGTTGCAACGATGTCACTCTGAATTTGTCACGCCGCCACGCCCACATCCCCTATCAAAAACTGTAATTTAAAACTAGTCAGACCAACTTGTTTTATGTCTTCCCCCAGATCATCCTGATTAGGTCAAGGAGAGGGAGCATTCCAAGTAAAAAAAAAAAAGTGACTTCTTCTTCTGAAGGGGCGGGGCTTTGATGACATCAGAATATGACCACAGGGGATCACCGGGCATCCAACAGGGACGACTCATGCCAATTTTGGTGCATTTCGGTCTTTCATTGTGAAAGTTATAGCATTTGGAAATTTACAGCGTGAAGTACAAATTTGAGGCTTGGCCACACCCCTTTAACATATATGAAAACGCACCCTTTAGGTAAATTTTACTCCCCAATGTGTTCAGGGCATATTTACCATATTTGAAAGGCAATCCTTCAAAATCCCTAGGAGGAGTTCGTTAAAATTTGCAAATAGAAACGCCCCAAAAAATGACCTTTTGACCCAAAATGGCCAACTTCCTGTTGGTTTTTGACCAGGGTTCCAAGAGACTTTTTCATAGGTTCTGAGAAGATACAGATTTTAACAGAATTTCAGAATTATCGGTCCAAAATTGGCTTGGGGTTGAGGTTTTAAAATATTCCAGGGGGAAATGGAAATTTTCACCAGTCCTGATGCGTCTGCCAAATTTGGTGAGTTTTGGGATATATTAAGGCCCCAAAAAGGCCAATTCATTTGGCGGAAAAATTTCAGCTCGGGCCAGTAACACTACAATTACAAAAGGCCTTTGCAGCGCTTCGCTGCTCGGGCCTAAAAATGTCTTGAAAACAGGCAGTAGTCAAAATAACCCAGTGAAGCGTCAGCACACAGGTGTGTCCTAATCTGTTTCTCAGGTAAGTACAGAAGATTTTCAGCCATCATTTCATTTCATTTATTGATTCATTCATTTTATAATAAAAGACACAAAATAAAACAATTTAACATACAGATAACAAGAAAATTAAAATATAAAATGAAAGGTGGCAGATGAAGAAAAAATCTTTATTATATCTGCCCCTTATTTTCTAACAAACAATTCAAACAAACAACTTCATTAAATACAACACAAAAAAAAAACGTATAACTCATTATAACTCCCTTAATCACAAGAATTACTATTTAAACTCGTGTCTTCGTTAAACATATTTCCTTAACAATTTATCCTTGATCTTTCTTTTAAATATAGGTATTCATTTAGTTTCTTTAATGTCAGTTTCCTCTTCGTTCCATAACCTAACTCCCTGAACTATTGCAGTCCTTCCCTTCAAACTAGTCCTATACCTAGGCATAACAAACATATCAGTTCCCTTGAGATTATAACAACTCAATCGTTTAACAAAATACATCTGAACATTCAAAGGCAATACATTATTATGAGCTCTATACATCATTAACAAAATATAATCCACCAGATCGTAAAACTCCAGTAATTTCATCTGATAAAATAATATACTTGTTGGATGACGACAAGGTTTTCTGGTTATAATTTTTATAACTCTCTTTTGCAAAACAAAAATAGGTTTTGTAATTGATCTACACGCCTTACCCCAAACACTAACACAATAAATCAAATGTGGAACAATAAGTGTATTGTATAACAGATTCAAAGCCTTGTCATTCAATAGATCTCTAACTCTGTAGAATACTGAAATAGATTTAGATTTTTAAAAAATTGACAGAACTTATATGTTGTTTCCAAGACAATTTGTGGTCAATTATAACACCCAAAAACTTGACCTTATGGACTCTACAAATTTCAGAACCATCAATTTTAAATGAAACATCAATAGATTTATCTTTATTACTAAAAATCATATAATTGGTTTTATCTAAATTTAATGATAATTTATTAAGTTTGAACCAGAACTGAACTTTGTCAAGTTCAGTCGTCATCAATTCCATTGCTTGTTCAATACTTTTAACAAAACTAAAAAAATTAGTATCATCAGCAAGTAAGATGCATTGAAGAAGACCAGACACCTTTACCAAATCATTAATATACAAAATAAATAACTTTTGTCCCAACACCGATCCTTGTGGGACTCCACAAGTGATTGTGCTATACTCAGATTTCACATCCATTTACTACTTCCGGCTCTTGGCGAAGCAGGTCGCTTGTCTGCTCCTCTCTGCCTTAAAGTTTTCCTCCTCCCTGCTCTTTGTCTCGTCTGCAACTCTTCAGTGCTCACTTGAAGCAATTTGGAACATGGATTTAATTGTGTGGGCTGTCTCCTCTATTGATAACATTTTTTCCACGAAGCGCTCCGGACCAGGAGAACTGGCGTGCCCCCTCGACACGCATGCGGCCGGATATATCATGGACTCGTGGGGCGAGTGGAAAATGATGTGTCTGACCATTCTTTCGGTCGAGGATGTGGAAGATCTGTGGATTATTGAATTTATGGTAGCAGATGCGCTGCTCTTTGGCTTATGCAGGGGCTTCTGCTACTGGAAATTGAGGAAGACTTCCGCGGCAATCAACGCGTTGTCGAAACTTCCTGCTCAGAACGACTCTTTGATCCGAGCTATGACCTCGATAAACCAGCTGTTGTTCGAGCTGAATCGCACGATAGGAACAGTCGTGGACGACCGCAGACTTGCGGAGCGTTTTGGGACTTGTTTACAGCCGAGCGGGCTTCATCAGGGAGGAGAGGGAGATCTGTAGCTCGGGTTGAATGAAAGCTCACATAATTCGGACGATTGGACTCAGACGGCACCTGGACTCAAGGCTAACAGTCAGAGTACACTGTAGCCTGCCCTGAAAAATAAATAAATCAACTAATCTAATCGGGACACCCCAAGCAACCTTGAACAAAGGCTGACTGCAAACCTCTCCTGGAGTCTGAAGCTGTTGGAAGAACTGTCGCCCCCCCCCGAGAGCTCTCTGTGTGCATTCAGATGAGCGGCTGAGCCCATCTGCAGAACTGTGCTCTATCTGGACGATTGCTCACAGACTTATCTCCCTGCTCCGCCACCAAAATGCAACATGTGCTTTGTCTTATCTTGTGCTTGAGCTGGTAGTTTTTTGACTCTATCATAGAATGTCCTAAGACAAAATGTGATAGATTCTTTTTTTGAATACCAATGATTATCCTTCTGTAACCTTCCTTTTTTCCATATCTGATTGTTTGGCGGCGCGTATTAATTTCTGCTGCGGCTTCCGTGCGTACGTCCCTCTTAGGATGGTGCGTGCGCCAATTGCAATGTTTTGTACCCCCTGTACAATCGACAATGCCAATAAAGATATATTCTATTCTATTTGAACAAACTGTGTCCTTTCCCTCAAGTAACTACGTATCTATTGTAATGCCAATCCTCTAATACCATGCCTATGCAACTTATCAATAAGTATAGAGTGATCAACAGTATCAAATTCTTTCTTCGAGTCAACTAACACACCAATACAGTATTGTCTTTGATCCATAGCAGTTGTAACTTTTTCAATTAAATCCATAAGAGCCATAGATGTGGAATTCATTGTTCTGAACCCATATTGACTATTGGTCAAAATATTATGTTTGTCAACAAATTTGTCCAATCTAATAGCAAATAATTTTTTTAATATTTTTGAAAACTGTGGTAACAAGGATATCGGTCTATGGTTATTGAACAAACATGTATCACCACTTTTGAAAATAGGAACCACCTTCGCTATTTTCATTCGATTAGGAAACATTCCTGTTGTAAAAGACAAATTGCATATATATGTAAATGGCACAATCACATGACCTATTATATTCTTTACAAATGTCATATCCATGTCCATATCATCCATGGATTTTTTGTCAGCCATTTTATTAACCATATTCATTATTTATTCATTAGTTGTTCCATTAAGGAACATACTATGTAAGCAATCTTCAATCAAGTAGTTAACATTTTTATCTAGGTATATTGGTTGCAAGGTTTGTACCAACCTCTGTAAAATATTGATTAAATCTATTAACAATTTCATCATTATTATTGATTTCTTCATTGCCTACTACAAAATTCTGTGAAGTATTGATTCTTACTGTATGTTTTTTCAGAACATTATTACTTTCCATGTCACCTTTATATTACCACCACTTTTATGCAATAAATCACTACTGTATAATATTCTTTCTTATGTTTTCTTATGATCCTTACTAATTTATTTTATATTTCTTATACTTATCTTCTGCTTCTTGTGTTTTACATTTCAAAAAACATGAGTATAAATGATTCTTCTTTTTGCATGCGTTCCTCAATCCTTTAGGCATCCATTGTTGGTCCACTATTTTCTTCATAGTATAATTTTTTTGCACACAGTTTTTTTCATAAAGAGTTTCCAAAATATTCATGAATATATCATATGACTTATTTACATCAACATACACACTTTCCCAATTTTGTTTAACGAGATCTTGTTTTGGTTTATCTAAAGCCTTTTTAGATGTATTTATCATTCTGTTCATATTAGTAATTAATTTCTTAGTATTATGATACTTGTTATAGATAGTAAAAACCGATAAGTGATCACTCAGATCTGTCATCAAAATACCACTAGTTACATCCCCATTATTTATGTTTGTAAATATATTGTCAATTACTGTAGCACTATGAGTTGTGATTCTAGTTGGTCGTGATATCAATGGGTAAAGATTTAATGTATTTATGGAGTCCATAAATGTACTAATATTATTGGAATCTTTTGTATTCCCTAGATCAATATTGAAATCTCCATATAAAAATAATATTTTTTTTACAATTTTTTCAAGTAGTTCTATGATTCTATCTGTAAAGAATTCAACATTAGAGCTAGGTGATCGATATACACAACTAATTATGATGTTTTTATTGTTTGTGTTATTTATTTCTATTGTTATCATCTCAATTATATTATCATCAATAATTGACATTTCATCAATTAATTTGCAATTTACTGTATTAGTCACAAATAGGGCCACACCACCACCTTTCCTATTATTTCTGTTCATATTATATAATTTATACCCATCGATATGGGCATTGTCCATATTTTCTTCATTGAGCCATGTTTCGGTAAACGCTAGTATTGTAAAAGTCCTATTTAATATTCTTAAGTAATCCGTTATCATAGAAATATTCACATTCAAACTCCTACTATTGAAGTGTATTAATGATAACCCAGACTTTGTCGAACTTAAATCATTAAACTGTTTTATAGTATAATATTCACAGTTCTTAATAATTGGAAAGAAACGTATCAATCTCATCATCAACACTATATATTTTCGGTTCATGATTTCCAACCTCTATCATTGATAGAGATATTCTCTCACCAAACTAATATGTGTCGACATATTTGTAGTCATATAATCAATATTTTTCCAATTCCTGCAGTGTTCTTATTATTTTAGCCTGTTATCCTTCTTTTACTTTTAGCCAAACATTTCCATTCCTTGTCCATGTTGCTGCTATTTTTTGCTATTTTTTTATTTTTCTTTAACAACCTTGCTTCTCGAGCAATACTGCTATTCTTTTTTGTTAGATGTTCATTTATGTAGACTTTTGTCCCTTTTAAATTTCTTGCTTGCATAATCACACATTCCTTGATTTCCTATTAACGAATCTGACAATTGCTGATTTACGTTTGTCTGCTTTGTTAGGTAAAGTGTAACAAGTTGAAAAGTCATCATAATCAATGTTAATATCTTTGTCCTACAAAAATAAGACTACTTGTTTTTCCAACGTCTGTAGATCTTCATGTGATGCGTCCTCCGTAGGTATAGTGCCATCAGTAGCTCTTGTGTAGGACCTAGGCTTTATTTCCAAGCCTGATATCACCAGGTTTCCAAGTCATCAACTTTATTTTCAAGATCAATATTTTTTTAATCTTTTTCACATATTTGAATTTTTAGCTGTTTTACTTCTTCAAATAGATTAATTAATTGTTCTTGTTTAGAAGATAGCTTGGCAATTTCCATCCCCATAAAGTTCAAAGACTTTTTTATGTCCTCCATATTTTCCAAACTTTGTTCCTCCAAAGCTTCCTTCTTTCCTTTCCTTGGTTTATTTGACATTGTTTGCTGTACTTACAACTAGCCAAGTAATGTCCGTAGTCTGGTCCATTGTCGCTCCCGCTCCTCGATGGTAGCTGACTGCTACTACACCCAAAATCCAGCGACAAAAGGAAAAAAGAAAAAAAGAACGGACTTCACAGCCCCTGCTGACCGCTGAGTTCTCCCCCGAAGAAGACTTACTGTTAGGGTATTTTTATGATTATCATCTAAAACTTATAACATCATAACATGAAACATCTAGTCACTCCCTGAGAAAGAGTTGTCTTACACAACAATGCTGTTTACTGAAATAACAGAAACACCAAAGAATGTCTTCTTTGTTTCAAAACTTGTTGGTCCTGAGTTTGGCCAAAACTGACCAAGAGCCATTGTGTGAAAATTGTCTAACCTGTTTTTCTCTCAACCACGAGATGTATAAAGGCTGTCTGTGAACCATCCTCTACGGGCCTGTTTCAGACTTAGGAGGCAGGTCCCACTTTATAAAGTTAATTATACCACTGTTTTAACTCTTGTCATGTGTGTGATTCCTTTTTAGTAAAATGTTGCTGCGAGGTTTGGTTTGAGAAAACCCATCATTTTCTGGTGCCGTGCACCCGGGATGTTCCTCATTCCTGTTCTACGACGAGGGTCCGATGAAGGCAGCTGAAGCCCGTGCACGGCATACCGGACAGTCTTGGAGGGTCGATCGTTCCCATTCCAAGCCAGCTTTTTAGGCCTGACTTGGACTGTTGTCGTAAAAAGTTTGACGACATCCACACGAACATCACACATTTGACAAGAAAAGTGAGTATAAACAGGAATTCATTGTACAGTATATAGAAAAAATAGGACATAACTACCGGTAGTTAAAAGCTGAGCCAAGACCTTCTAATTTAGGTTAAACTTATGTTTTCAAAAGTCAACGCTATGGTGTACACGAGGTTGGCTGCATGAGTTTAAAACCTTTTAAAAGTGAGGAAAATTTAAGCAGTGAAACTAATTTTTCCAATAGCTTTATTGGGCATAAAGTGAGGCTCAAGGAAGGAATAGTGAATTTAAAACGCGTTACTTTTGGGATTCTTTTTCTTTCCTATCTGTATGGGGAGATATTTGAATGTATAATAATAATAATAATAATGTCTATTCCTGTCATCTGCGTATGTTCCCATACACAGACGAAATTCGTCTCTGCATTTAACCCAACCACCTACCAGGTGGTGCAGTGAGCAGCCCGAAAGCGCTCGGGGAGCTGGAGAAATAGGTGTGCACTCATAGACACCCCAAGCTGGGTAGTGGCCGGGGCGCGAACCCGCGACCTTCGGATCCGTAGTCAAAAGCCCTGCCACTAGACCATCTTGGGTACAAGTGTGATTTCAGCTGAAAGATGACATTTTAGATGCGCAGATTGTTTTAAAATTGTTTTGTGTACGTATGAATGAATGCATGAATAAATGAGAAGTGTGTTCGAGCAATACTGTAATTCGGATACCTGGCGGTGATAACTAAAGGATTACGGTACCGGCTCTTACAAGCTTCTATTAGGATTTTAGGTGACGCAGTTCTTTGGACATAAAAAACATCTGTTTTCGGGAATTAGCAATCCCAAAGTGAAAAACCGGAAAACTTACAGAAGTTTTCTAGAAGCCTGTTTTTCAGAAAACACTTGGACGCCCATAGGCATTTCCATCTGAACTGCTCACACATATATATTAATAAAAAACACAACGCAGAAAAAAACAACTAAAATGGGTAGCAGCAAGACTTAGCCAGGGGTAAATAAAACCAGATCGGTTAGTTACCTCCCACATGAAAGTGCCTGCAGCTATGAACACACCTGAAAGTCTTTATCTTGTTAAACAATTAACTGACCAGACGACTCTAAAGACACACCCAGCTAGCCAACAAATGGTATCCAGATAGCTCTTTGTACAACCTCAGTTGGGAGAAATAGAGTTTAACTAAATGCTTGTTGCCACCGTCTGAGTTAAAAACTGGTAATTTGAGTTTTTGAGTTCTCAGTTGAGAAACAAATCACAACAAACTGGTTTCGTGCCTTTAGGCAGGTTTGAGTTATGGAGGAGACATGAGATTGAGGGGTTTGGCAGAGGAGTGTGTTGACTGAAAGGAATTTTGGAAATTAGTTGTGTGGAAAAGTGAGTTTCAGCGATTGATTTTCAGTGGGTGGATAGACCACCAGGGGAAACATACACACATACACACACATACACACACACGCACACACACGCACACACACGCACACACACACCCACACACACACGCACACACACACACGCGCACACAACACACGCGCATTGGGTGGAACAATAGTAGCGTTTCCATCAAGGTTTTTGATGCGCATCTTGAAGGATCGCATCAGAAAAGCTGAATGGAAAATGGCATGATTCTAATTAACTTCTTCGCATCAGAGCCGATGCACAAAACGAGAGATGGAAGCAGATTTGCCGACTCGGTTCTGCCGTAGCAAACATTTACGTCACGTGACTTCGTCTCCGGACAACACGTAACATCGCTAAAACTAGTTGGCATGACCGAATAAATACAACTCGTCCGATAGCAACACGTACCTGAAATAGTCTCTACATTTTGCCGAGATGTGTGGTCGGGTCCTGTTTTCAACAGCTACTTCCTGTTTACTGTAGACATGCGTAACGCTGACGTCTGACGTAATGACGCTGACGTCTGACGTAATGCCGCTTTGCGTGGCCTGGTAGATGCGTTTCGGGCCAGTTGAGGGAGACACTTCTGATTCATATTGTTTGAATTGAAAATAGATGCAAACACGGTTAGTGACTTGATCAGATTTCAGATTTAGTTGGCCCCACCTGTCTTTAAGAAGGAAAACCATTTTGAAATTAATACTAAGTTGAAGTTTGTGTGCTTGTGAAGTGCCTGAAGAGGACTTCAGTGGTAATTTAGTGCTATTATTGATTGAATTTAATTAAATAGATATTGTTTTGGGTTATGCATGACAAGCATAGTGGTGAACTATTAGGATTTATGAATTTAAGGATGTATGAATGTATATAGGAAATTGGTTTTGAGTTTTAGTTAAATTAATACTTTTATTTTTGAAATTGAGTGTGTAGTGGACCTACCCAGGGTCAAACTGAGGTTTTTGAACTGTCCAGTGATGACCTTTACTGACCTCTCAGTAAAGCAAGACATTTACCACAAAATCATTCCATTAGTTGTAATCTGAGAATATAGTCATCAAAAGAGACTATTTCTATCTTTGATTTTATTCTAATGTGATCAAAAGAATAACTTTTGTCATTTTCATGATATATGTTATATGCTGTTATTCTTTAAATGTGAAACATCAATGTGTCATTTCTGCAAGTGAAAAGGTGTCAAAGTTCAGCTAATATGTCAAACTGTGCTTTTCAGATTTGTTTTAGAAGTGTTAAGACGCTAATCCAAGTGTTTTTCCTCTTGGAGTCTATGAGTCTGTCTTTTCCTAAACATTTCTCTCTGCTGCTAGTTGTGGCCTTGTACTCTGATAACAATAAGTGAACTCCCCGACCGGTCCTGTTGGACCAATGGGGAAAAAACAAGTCGCTCTCCTCTCAGAGCTGGTTTTAAGTTCTAAGTTTTGCTGAACGCTTCAGAGTCTGCAAGAGTTTGGAAGGAACGAGAAGGTTCCGGAGTTTGCTGGGAGCTTCAAAGAGACATGAAGACGTCCCAAAGAGCTGAATGAATGCCTGTCACCCGCCAAGGACAGTCATTCAGCTAAGGATTGTATAACATGCTGTTATGAATCCACTTCGAACGAGCGTAAGCTCAAAACTTTGTTTATTCCTTCCTGGAATAAGCTTATCTTGAAGTCAGAGGCCAAGAGCTGACATATTTTCTGATGACCAAGCAGGAACCCAGGAGACGTTGGAAACGTAAACGAATGACCAGTTCAGACGAACTGGGCCTGAAGGACTGTGCATCTTACAGGCTGGTGTCATCTCTTTATCAGACTCGTCGTCGAAAGGTAAAGAGCTGTTTACAAACGTACCTGGATTTTAGCAGAAATCTGATGAGAAGTGTCACTTTGGTAACATGCTCAAGACAATTTCCTTTAACCCATCTCTCCATCTTCCTCCTATTCCTTTCCCTCAATTCTAAGCTGGAAACTATTTTAAGCTAAAGAGCCCACAGACTAAATATGTTAACATCCAGTATTGAAGTCTGTTGTGTTAAATTTAAATGTGCTGACGTGTTAAATTGAAAGAAAGTGAAATCATATCAATCAAGTGTAATGGTGTTGATTTTAGTTGATTTATTTTAAATAAATGGTAGTGTCGCCTGGCATACCAAACTAAGTCAATGTCCATTGTCACTTAATGGCTCTGTTTATTTATCCATCATAAAGATCACAGAAATATTGGGTAAACTGAAAAAGAAAAGAATCCGTGAAATTACTATTCAATCTGAATAAGTAAATTAATTAAGGTAAAGAGGTCAGTATTAATATTGACCTCCTCATAATCCTTTACATCTGGTGGCCCTACGTGTTTTCTAAAAGTTTATTGATAGCTCTGTGGTCTCTCATGAACTGTAACGTCATGTTTGCATAAGAGGATCCAAGTTTTAAACTCTGAGGATAATAATTTTGGCTGGAAGTGTTCAAAGCAGGCAGATTCTGCATGTTTTTATCATTTGAGGCTGAGGAATTGTTATTCGTTTCAACTCTGTTACACGCTGTTGGAAGCATTCAGGTGAGGTTTTTGTCAGTCCGTGGTCTGTGGGGGTTCTGGTTCGGTCCAGTTCACGCAGACTCCTGTACAAAGCTTTGTTTGACCGCCGAGTCAAAAGCCTGAAAGCTACTTTAACATCTACAAGATTGCTGTGCTGGTATTTTACATTTTAGAGCAGGTCAAAGAAGCATATTACTGTTAGAACGTTGTCGAATGGGTTCAGACCCGAGTTTTCTGCTCCACTAAAAGTGGACCAGAACCGACCTTGACGCGCTCCGAGAGAGTCCGTGTTTGTTCAACAGCTGCAGTGCTGTGTTACTGAGCGTAACTAAGTTGGCCTGTCTAGGTGTGTTCGCCGCATGTTTCAGAATTTTGGGAAGTTAATTTGTAGCGTTTGAGTTGTTTTAAGAGTCTATAAAGTTGTGGTCTGCTGTGCAAGCTAACGTTAAGAAGACGTGTCCGGCATGTCTGTTTATGAGCTGTGATTGGATAAACGAGAGCTGTGAGCTGTCAATCACTCGTGGCGAGCGCTGATTCGCTGTAGTGGGAACGCACGCCGTTGCGACCAACCCACTTTGTCGTCATTTCCGGTACTGCACTGGTCGAAGGTAAGAAACTACATTCACCATGAATGCTTGGAATGAACTACAAACGCTGTGATTGATTGGTTGACGTCACGTATCTGTGTAACGAGCTCCGCCTCGCTCAGCAGAGCTGGTGACGCGCTGCGTCGACCCGCCTATTTGTGTCGTCATTTCCAGGTGCACTTTGGGTGACAAGCAGTTCACGCTCACAGAACAAAGAGGAGATTTCACAAAAAAGTTTAAAAACTCAATTTTAAACCATCTAAACTGTCTAACAACATAGATTTGTCTCTGACAAGAACGTGGTTCGAGCGTTTATCACGAACACACTAGAAACTAACTCTAAAAGGTAGTTTTCAGTTAAATACTGAATGAAATAAATCAGTCACCTCGTGATACGTTTAAGACTCGAAGCTGCCCCCTGTTGGTTAAAAGACGTTAACAGATGAGTTTTCTCATATAACATCATAAGAAGTCAGCATTTTTATGGTGAATTACCAGCTTTAAGATTGTTCTGTACACAAACAAAAACTCCTGTTTATTCTAAATACAAATTTTAGAATAACAGAGGTACAGACAAACAATTTATGCTCATTTTAAATACTGAAGAGATTTAAAATAACAATCAAAAAGGAATTTTTTATTTGATTTTCAAATTAAATTAAAAAAAATGATGGAGAATAGAGCATTTCCACATTAAGCTCTTCACATCTCTGAATTTTAAACAGAATTGGTGTGCACAACTGCACACTTTTAGTTAAAAATGGCATTTTTAACGTTTTTCTGTGTACAATTAATGACTCCAGTTTATTTTAAATAAAAAGTTTAAAATAACAAACAAAATTACATTTTTCAATCCAGATAACTGCGGCAACTCAAAACAGTTTTACTGAATCTGAAATACATTCTCTTGGAGCAAAATAAAACAAAATCTGCTAACATTTTAGTGTGAACATTGCATTTATTTGAAATCTTTAAGAAGGCGGTTGAGTGAAAGACAGAAAACATTAAGCGTGGTTTAATAGTAATTGTTTTAAAAAATAGGTCTATTAAGTTAATACGGCCACGAAGGCTTAACTTACCATATTTTTCATTGAAGGTAAAACCTAAAATAAATAAAAAGGTACTGAATGAAGGAAAGACTTGTTTATAGATTACAGGAACAAACCCAGAAAGCTGTTTTAGTTAAATAACTCACCGCTAAGAAAGCATTTATTTGCATACACTATTATAAATACCGTCTTATTGATTCAAACAAACATCTCTCATTAATTTGGAGAAATTTCAAAACAAAGATGGGATATGACGATTATGATGAAGCTTTCAAGCTGATCGCATCAAGGCGTGAAGAGCTGGAAGTATTAAAGCAGAAGTGCATTCAAGAACGTGAAGAAGATCACCGAAAAAAACTTGAGTTCGAACGTTTGTTAGGCGAATTAAAAACACAACGGGGTGCTGTAAATGTTTGTGACGCTCACAGACAAAACAATGACCCGATCTGGTTAAAAACAAAACCAGAGCGTGAACTACATTACCAAGAAAAGGTCAAATCCCACTCGCTGGAGCTGGAAGGGACAAGTTCATCAACTCCCTCTCCTAAAAAAGGCGAGAAGAAACATGTTTTTCGAACTAAAAACCCACGCCATGTTGATGCCCGCTGGAACTATGAACCGCAGTGGCTCAGACAAGACCCAGAGTACATAAAACGATTTCAAAGGGGGGGCGCACGTCCTAAAGATAAGAAAGATGGTCACAAAAGTAAACCATATCACAATAGGGGGTCCGAACAGGAACCCCCAGATCAAGGACAAGCCCCTCCTGCCCCTGCACTGCGGACTGGACAGTCCGGGAGTAGCAAAAGGTCACAGAAGTTCCAGGAAAAAGGCAACATACCTCTAAGCTCTGAGGAGATAGTGGACATAAGTTGGTTGTTTGAAAACTTGAATGATACAGAGGATGACCGAACTGGTACAATGCGTGACATCGTCTTTGATAACTCAGCGCACACTACTACCAACATTGCCATGGATGTTGACAGCAAACCAATTGCTGACACACAACAACATCCTGAAGGTCATGATGCTGACAGCCAACAAGATGCTGACAGTAAACAAGATTACACAGACAGAGTCACACGTGAACAGAAACGTGGGCCAAGACCTGTGAGGTTTCTGTGTAACTTTATACAAAGGGGGGTGGCTAAGAAAGCTTACCTGCCTATCACACTGGAAGGTGTCCTTGAGCGTGAAGCCCTCCTGGATGGCAGTTCTGATATAACTATTATGTCGGCCAAGCTGTTCGAGGAGCTGAGGACCGCCGCTAACGGTGTTGACATGCAAATACCCTTTGAGAAATGTGCTATTGAGCTACAGGGTCTCGCAGAGACGAGAACAACCCTAACAGCTATGGCTATGGTTCACATGCAGATTGGCGAAATGACACTACGCCACCCGGTGTACGTGTCTAAACTTGACTCATTCCCATTTTTGGTTGGCCAAGATTTTATAAACCGCTTCAACGCGATTATAGATTATGGTCGACGGAAAATGTGGAGCACAGTGAGAAAACCCCTGCCAATAAAAGTGCTTCCTAGTTGCGATACAGACTGCCTAACCGCAGGTACCGCAGAGGACACAAGGGACTGCTCATCCGAGGACGAGAGCCCGGTAAGTGAACCTTCAACTACAGGTGAGACAGAAGAGACCCAAAAGTTGGACCAAACTCCGGCCCAACAAGAGAACCTCCTCTGTGAGCTGACACATTCAGCACTCCCTGACCACTGCCTACCACAGGTAGTGAAAGGTGTTGAGATCCAAGGATCCCACACCGAAGACGCTGTACTGTCCTCTGGGACAGGTAATTCGGCAATCAACCAAGCTTTCAATGAAACCTTGGTTCAAGGGCATCTGAGTCCAGAAAATGACAGTCATCCAAACGCTGACAGTCACTTGGACATCATTGTTGCAGATTACGAGGACCCCTCATCAGACATGAAGGGGGCAAACTCACATTACCTACCACAGGTAGAGAAAGGTGTGGAGATCCAAGGACCCCACACCGAGGTTGCTGTACTGTCCCCTGGGACAGGTAAATCGGCTATCAGCCAAGCTTTCGATGAAACCTTGGTTCAGGGACATTTGTGTCTAGAACTAGTCAGAAATGACATAGTTTTTACAGACTCAAAGAGCCTCTCTTCAGTCAAGAAGTGGGAAGACACACACAACGACAGTGACCCGTCGCAGTCTGTACAATCAGGCACATCTGCGACTGCGCCGACAGTTGTGACACACCTGAATTACACGGAAAGAGGTAAACGTAAGAAGATACGTTGGCCAAATCCTAAACGATTCCTGTGTACCGTCTTCTCTCAGCTGCGCGAACAGCTTAAACTAAACGGTGGCATCCTAACTTGTGCCCATGGACGGACGTCCTCACCTGTGATCGTGGTCCCCCATGACCAAAGGGGGGTGATGTTAGGCCATGCCAAAGACAAAGATTTGAATGTACACCTCAGAAACACTTTTGCTTTCGCCCAGAAAAACCTGGAAAAATCTGCTGAAGGACGTAAGGCGTACTATGACCAAAAGGCCTCTCACAATGAACTCCAAGTGGGAGACAGAGTCTGGTACTATACGTTCGCCCCAGCAACCGGGAAAGGAGGGTCCGAGACCGGAACTCTCGCCCGCAAACTAATGCCCAGGTGGACTGGACCTCATCTGATAACAGACAAAGTGTCCTCAGTCGTCTACGAAATCAAAATCAGCAAAGGCCGCAAAGAGCCAATTGCTAAATGGGTACATCGAAATCAGATCAAACCTTACAAGGCGTTCAATGACTCCACAAAAGACAAAGATCTCACAAACTTACTGACTTCATGGGATAATAAGGTCGTACAAACACAAGTTAGTAAATAAACTAATCAGGTTTAAACTACCATATTTTCCACCCTATAAGTCGCATTGTCCAACTTGAACTTAGAAACGCTAAGCCTAAAACCCACAACAAAAAACTAATCTTAACAACCGTTTAAATCCACGAGATTTAATTTGACCTCGGTCATAAAGTTGAGACCTGTTTTCTTGTGTGTTGCACTTTGGAATCTGACGACAAGAGTGTGTCGAAGCAGTGAAACGTTGTTTCCTTGTTGTTTAGTCATTACTGTTGTCATTAGTTGAGATATTGTTTGGTTCTGAATAGGGGTTGAACGAGTACATCATTTTTAACCTCGACATTAACATAAAAAAACTCGAACGACGCTCGAGTAGCCGATGACGTCACAGTGTCTTACGATGCAAAATAAATAAATAAATATAAATGCCTAAAAACGTCTTTACAAAAAGAAAAAAAAGACCAACAAAGCATTGGGAGCATTTATTATGCTCCTATCATTTATCATACTGCACATAAGTCACAGGAAAAACAAAACTATTAGTTATATTAATAATATTAAAAGTGAAAGTATAAGGCGATGAAAACCGAAACTTAAAAAACAAATGGGGCCACAGCCACACCGTACCACCGCCTGCAGCTGTGCAATTTAGGTTTACTTTTAGAGATTGTGTTTATAGATTTTTAATAGCTCTAGAGAGATGAATATTTGTTTCTTTTTCTTTGTGAAACGAGATGAAGCCGTTTTGACCGTGTTATATATGGGACCTGCATTGCAACACTGCCCTCTGCTGTCACAACAATCTACTACGGTGTTCATAGAAAAAGAACGTCAACAGGATGTTTCAATGAGTGGCGCAATTTATAAAATTATAAACTGTTTTACCTTTTTGACAAGACTGGACCAGCTTCATAGATCCGTGCGCACAAAGGAATCCATTTTGTAGCGTCTACTAAAAGCTAAAAGCTACCCCACGCTCTGTTTTTGTCACGTGATGACGTCACTACGGGTAGTCGAGGTGGACAAAAAAGCCTCGAAAGAAGTCAAAGCACTCGAGCTGTCGAAAACTCGGTTATTCTGTTAATGCACTAGTTCTGAACACTCCCAGCCAAAAGGTTTTGTATTAACATTGATTAATGCATAAGATGGATTTAACTATGCCAACATGCAGTTCGTTTTGTTAAATCTCAATCGTCGAAGAGTCAATGTAGTTTAAAGCTACTCAAGGTACCATAAACTACACTGGTCTCACAATTTCTAAATTGAACCGATTCGATCGTTTCTATTCTAGATTACCTATTCATTTTGATGAGTCTCGCCATAGACTTCAAAATTTACTAGGAATACCAAATCTTGCGTCGTTCGTCTAAAAGACAACAGACATTTAGATCAAACTATATTTCATTTTTTAGTTTAACCTAAACTAAGTAATGAATGGAGGAATAGTTTGGAATTAGAGGCCTTCGTTACAGAAGCCCTCCAAAATTTTATAGGTACAAATCCCTATATCTAATTTTGCAGAATTGATCCACCCCTTAATTGGTAATTGTAGCTGATCTAAACCATGATAGCTTACATACCAGGTGCATATAGGTAAGGCTTAATGTAAAATCCCAATCATAAGCCCACCTTAAAAAACCACATAATTGCATGACACATAGAACCAGAGTGGCACTGACTGGAAACCAACCAGCCAACAACCTTCGATGTGGGGACCTGCAGCTCCAACGCTTGGTCTTCAACCTTCATCCAAGGGTCGCCTCCTCTGCGTCAATCGAGGGATCCCCTCTACATGCTGATTATGAAAACAATTGTTGCTGATCAATCAACAAAACTAATCGTTGTGGAATTACCGCTGTGGATTATAAGACTTTGTTTTCCAAGAGTTAACAGACTCAGTTTTCCAAGGGATTAAAAGCTTTTCGCAATGGGATTACCTCCGAACAGTATGGAATTTCCAAAAACTTTATGGGATTATAATTTTTGATTTTTCTTTTCCACTTGCTGGATTGCTTCAAGATCAAAGACAGTTCAAGGTTTCCTTTCGTGTTGGACCCCATCCCCAAGGACTGGCGATGGCTTCCAAAAGGGGGGAGATGTAGTGGACCTACCCAGGGTCAAACTAAGGTTTTTGAACTGTCCAGTGATGACCTTTACTGACCTCTCAGTAAAGCAAGACATTTACCACAAAATCATTCCATTAGTTGTAATCTGAGAATATAGTCATCAAAAGAGACTATTTCTATCTTTGATTTTATTCTAATGTGATCAAAAGAATAACTTTTGTCATTTTCATGATATATGTTATATGCTGTTATTCTTTAAATGTGAAACATCAATGTGTCATTTCTGCAAGTGAAAAGGTGTCAAAGTTCAGCTAATATGTCAAACTGTGCTTTTCAGATTTGTTTTAGAAGTGTTAAGACGCTAATCCAAGTGTTTTTCCTCTTGGAGTCTATGAGTCTGTCTTTTCCTAAACATTTCTCTCTGCTGCTAGTTGTGGCCTTGTACTCTGATAACAATAAGTGAACTCCCCGACCGGTCCTGTTGGACCAATGGGGAAAAAACAAGTCGCTCTCCTCTCAGAGCTGGTACTAAGTTCTAAGTTTTGCTGAACGCTTCAGAGTCTGCAAGAGTTTGGAAGGAACGAGAAGGTTCCGGAGTTTGCTGGGAGCTTCAAAGAGACATGAAGACGTCCCAAAAACGTTTTTGCAGAGAGAAAGCCTGTCTGTTAATGTATAAATTTCACCTCTTGAGTCATCAATCTTTTCTCTCACCTCCAAAAGCAATGGCTGTAAGTTTGCCATCTTATTTTAATTTGTTAAAAAAAATCTGTATGCCTCTTTTAACTGTCTATTGTTGTCACTGTTGTCATCATTCTTTGTTTGTAGCCAGGTCTCTCTTGTAAATGAGTCCTCGAGGCTCAATGAGATGCATAAATAAAGGTTGAATGAAACGTGCAGTTAAAAAATGTTATGAATCCACTTCGAACGAGCGTAAGCTCAAAACTTTGTTTATTCCTTCCTGGAATAAGCTTATCTTGAAGTCAGAGGCCAAGAGCTGACATATTTTCTGATGACCAAGCAGGACCCAGGAGACGTTGGAAACGTAAACGAATGACCAGTTCAGACGAACTGGGCCTGAAGGACTGTGCATCTTACAGGCTGGTGTCATCTCTTTATCAGACTCGTCGTCAAAAGGTAAAGAGCTGTTTACAAAACGTACCTGGATTTTAGCAGAAATCTGATGAGAAGTGTCACTTTGGTAACATGCTCAAGACAATTTCCTTTAACCCATCTCTCCATCTGTCCTCCTATTCCTTTCCCTCAATTCTAAGCTGGAAACTATTTTAAGCTAAAGAGCCCACAGACTAAATATGTTAACATCCAGTATTGAAGTCTGTTGTGTTAAATTTAAATGTGCTGACGTGTTAAATTGAAAGAAAGTGAAATCATATCAATCAAGTGTAATGGTGTTGATTTTAGTTGATTTATTTTAAATAAATGGTAGTGTCGCCTGGCATACCAAACTAAGTCAATGTCCATTGTCACTCTATAGCTCTGTTTATTTATCCATCATAAAGATCACAGAAATATTGGGTAAACTGAAAAAGAAAAGAATCCGTGAAATTACTATTCAATCTGAATAAGTAAATTAATTAAGGTAAAGAGGTCAGTATTAATATTGACCTCCTCATAATCCTTTACAAGTGTTTTTACTTTGTAGAGTGGTTTGAAATCCCTTTTTGTGCAAACAGGATGGCTCGTTTGAAGGGTAAATGCTAACAGATGTTCCAGATCTGAATATTAATTTAATTGTATTTAATAGGGTTTTGAATCAGAAAAGTGATTCTCCATTTAGATTGAAAAACAGGTGTCATGATATGATCAGAACAGACACACATACACACACACACACACACACACACACACACACACACACACACACACACACACACACACACACACACACACAAACAGCATTGTGGTTTTTACGTCCTGAACTTCTGGTTTTGATAACCAAATAAGATATTCACATGTATAAATTGATACAAGTCTACTATCAAGTGTGACTTTTATGAAAAACACCTGAAAGAACTACACTGCCTCAAGTGGAGCCTGGACTAAAAAGTGCTTTGCATAGCTGAACACAAGCTGAGGGGTCAAGCTGAGCTATGTGAAACCTTGTCCAGTTGACAACAAACACTTCCAGACAAGTCATGTATGAATTGATGCTGCACAACAGATCTTCTTCTTCTTCTTTCGACTTTTCCCTTTTCAGGGGTCGCCACAGCGAGTCATCCTCCTCCACCTCACTCTGTCCTCTGCATCCTCTGTCCTCACTCCAACTACCTCCATGTCCTCTCTAACTGCATCCATATATCTCCTCTTTGGTCTCCCTCTTTGTCTTTTTCCTGGCAGCTGCATTTCTAACATCCTTCTACCAATATACCCACTGTCCCTCCTCTGGACATGTCCAAACCATCTCAGTCTGGCCTCCCTAACTTTATCTCCCAGTTGTTTAACATGTGCTGTACCTCTGATGATCTCATTCCTGATCTTATCCATCCTTGTCACTCCTAAGGAGAACCTCAGCATCTTCATTTCTGCCACTTCCAGTTCTTTCTCCTGTCTTTTTGTCAATGCCACTGTCTCCAGACCATACAACATAGCTGGTCTCACCACTGTCTTGTAAACTTTTCCTTTGACCTTTGCTGACACCTTTTTGTCACAAATCACTCCTGAAACTTTTCTCCATCCACTCCATCCTGCCTGGACTCTCTTTTTCACCTCTTTACCACATTCCCCATTTTCCTGTACAGTGGACCCCAAGTACTTGAAGTCCTGCACCTTTGTGACCTCTGCTCCTTGTAGCCTCACTGTTCCACTGGCCTCCCTCTCATTCACACACATGTACTCTGTCTTACTACGACTGACTTTCATTCCTCTTCTTTCAAGAGCATACCTCCACCTCTCCAAGTTCTCTTCCACTTGTTCCCTGTTCTCACCACAGATCACAATGTCATCTGCAAACATCATAGTCCATGGGGATTCCTGCCTGACCTCATCTGTTAGTCGGTCCATCACCAGAGCAAACAAGAAGGGGCTCAGAGCCGATCCTTGATGCAATCCCACCTCCACCTTGAAGGTATCTGTCACACCCACAGCACATCTCACCACTGTCCTGCTGTCCTCATACATGTCCTGTACCAATCTAACATACTTTTCTGCCACTCCAGATTTCCTCATGCAATACCACACCTCTTCTCTTGGTACCCTGTCATATGCTTTTTCTAAATCCACAAACACACAATGGAGTTCTTTCTGACCCTCTCTGTACTTCTCTATCAACATCCTCAAAGCAAAGATGGCATCTGTGGTGCTCTTTCTTGGCATGAAACCATACTGCTGCTCACAGATAGTTACATCTTGTCTAAGTCTTGCTTCCAAAACTCTCTCCCAAATCTTCATTGTGTGGCTCATCAACTTAATTCCCCTGTAGTTGCTACAACTCTGTACATCACCCTTGTTCTTAAAAATGGGAACCAGCACACTTCTTCTCCATTCCTCAGGCATTTTCTCACCCTCAAATATTCCATTAAATATTTGAGTCAAAAACCTCACTGCCATCTCTCCGAGACATTTCCAAACCTCCACTGGTATGTCATCAGGTCCTACTGCCTTCCCCTTCTTCATTCTTTTCAGAGCTTTCCGGACTTCACCCTCACTAATCTTTCCCACTTCCTGGTCCACCATTTCTATTACCTCCACTCTTCTTTCTCTTTCATTCTCTTCATTCATTAGCTCTATCTATCTATCTATCTATCTATATCTATCTATCTATCTATCTATCTATCTATCTATCTATATCTATCTATCTATCTATCTATCTATCTATCTATCTATCTATCTATCTATCTATCTATCTATCTATCTATCTATCTATCTATCTATCTATCTATCTATCTATCTATCTATCTATCTATCTATCTATCTCTATCTATCTATCTATCTATCTATCTATCTATCTATCTATCTATCTATCTATCTATCTATCTATCTATCTATCTATCTATCTATCTATCTATCTATCTATCTATCTATCTATCTATCTATCTATCTATCTATCTATCTATCTATCTTGGATATATTACACTCCTTGATTTATTAGGAATGCTTTGTATTCAGCAGGAATTCATTGAAGTAATAAAAAAAGTGTGACAATTGGATAGTGTGTGTGACTGTTTCAGCCAGCTTCTTTTAATTTTATTTACTTTTTAAATACTTTGGTTAAGGTTATATAATTTACAGTATTCCTTGCAAAACATACAAAAAGAGTGAGTTTAAAGACAGCAGTCACAAAGATTTTTATTTTTTTTTAAGTGAAAAAGGAATCTGAGACACAACATGCAGTAACTGTTTCACTTGTGTCCTTGTCGGCCCACTGGAAATATAAAATTTCATAAACTAATAAACCTTGGAAGTAAAGTCATTAAGGTGGTGAACCCGCAAAGCTTCCTTTCTACAAATGTATAGAGCTCTGCAACAAACAGGTTCTGAGTTTATGACCTGTTAGATTGGAACAGAAAGTCAGAAAATTCCGTTAGCATTAGTGCATACTGTATTCATATTCTTTCATTTATTAAATAATTATAGTCAGTGAGGCAAAGTGAGGGCCTTGGTGTATGAAGTTGCAGCCACAGGCTGATGATAATCTCCCTCAGGGTTTGGCTCATTATCTGGCTCTAATGTTATGCATGTTTAATTTGAAAACTGAAACGGCTATACCACTTATTGCCCCACTCATTTTTCCGCCACCCCCAACCCCTCCTCTCTTTCAACACTGCCACCTCTTTGTAATGCCAGAAAAGGCTGGAAAAACACTTTCACAGAGATAGCACAAAATGATTTCACTGACATGTTATCTTTCTGTTGCTAGGGAAAACATTTTGCGAGAACTCATACAGTAGCAACGTGAAATTGTCTTACATTTCATGTTGAAGCTGTAGCTTACCCATGAGGTTTCTGTAATTTCTGATTGTTATTATAAATTCAAACTTTAGAATATGACTAAACAGACACAGCTGGGAATATTGTATTGTCATTTTTTTCATGCTTAATGTTAAATGTTATTATCCCCCAATTACAGGTGCTGGTCATAAAATTAGAATATAATGAAAAAGTTTATTCATTTCAGTAATTCCATTTAACAAGTGAAACTTGTATATTATAATCATTCATTCATTCAGACTGATGTATTTCAAATGTTTATTTCTTTTAATGTTAATGATTAAAACTGGCAACTAATGTAACCCCCAAATTCAATAGGTCAGAAAATTAGATTATTTAAGACCAATTAAAGAAAATTATTTATAGAAATGTTGGCCAACTGAAAAGTATGAACATGAAAAGTATGAGCATGTACAGCACTCAAAACTTAGTTGGGACTCATTTTGCCTGGATTACTGCAGCGATGCAGCGTAGCATGGAGTTGATCAGTCTGTGGCATTGCTCAGGTGTTATGAGAGCCCAGGTTCTCTGATAGTGGCCTTCAGCTCTTCTGAATTGTTGGGTCTGGCCTATCATATCTTCCTCTTCACAATACCCCATAGATTTTCTATGGGGTTAAGGTCAGGTGAGTTTGCTGGCCAATTAAGAACAGGGGTACCATGCTCCTTAAATCAGGTACTGGTAGCTTTGGCACTGTGTGCAGGTGCCAAGTCCTTTTGGAAAACTAAATCTGCATCTCTGTAAAATTGGTCAGCAGCGGGAAGCATGAAGTGCTCGGAAACTTCATGGTAGATGGCTGCGTTGACCTTGGACCTCAGAAAACACTGTGCAACGACACCAGCAGATGGCATGGCATCCCAAACTGTCACTGACTGTGGAAACTTGACACTGGACCTCAAGTAATGTGGATTATGTGCTTCTTCTCTCTTCCTCCAGACTCTGGGACCTTGATTTTAAAAGGAAATGCAAAATTTACTTTAATCAGAGGACAGAATTTTGGACCAATCAACAGCAGTCCAGTCCTTACTGTCTTTAGCCCAGGCGAGATGCTTCTGACACTGTCTCTTGTTCTAGAGTGGCTTGACACAAGGAATGTGACAGCTGAACCCCTTGTCTTGCATACATCTGAGCCTGGTAGTTCTTGAAGCAGTGACTTCAGTTGCAGTCCACCCTTTGTTAATCTCCCCTAAATTTTGGAATGGGGTTTGTTTCACAATCCTCTCAAGGGTGTGGTTATCCCTATTGCTTGTACACTTTTTCTACCACATTTTTTTTCCTTCCTTTTGCCTCTCTATTAATGAGCTTGGACACAGAGCTCTGTGAACAGCCAGCCTCTTTTGCAATGACCTGTTGTATCTTGCCCTCCTTGTGCAAGGTGTCATTGGTCGTCTTTTGGAGAAATGTCAAGTCAGCAGTCTTCCCCATGATTGTGTAGCATACAGAACGGAGACCATTTTAAGGCTTTTGCAAGTGTTTTGAGTTAATTAGCTGATTAGAATGTGGCACCAGGTGCCTTCAATATTAAACCTTTTCACAATATTCTATTTTTCTGAGATACTGAATTTGGGGTTTTCATTAGTTGTCAGTTATAATCAACATAAAAAATAAATAAGCATTTGAAATACATGCGTGTGTAATGAATGAATGTACAAGTTTCATTTTTTGAATGGAATTACTAAAATAAATTAACTTTTTGTGATATTCTAATTTTATGACCAGCACAGTTTATTATTTTTTTTAAATAAAAAATAATGATCACAAAGGGACATAATTCAGCTTTACCGTGTTGAACCCATGTGTCAAGTGCAAGCAGACATTGGAGACTCAAAGGTAAATAAAATTTATGACATTTGTTTTTAAAAAATGAAGCAAACTGCTGATGGGGCAGAAAAATTCGCATTTAGAACAGCGGAGCAGAAACATGAAGCCTGGGGAGACAATAACCAGAAACAGGAGGAATGGAAATATGCTGACTTTATTCAGATACTGATGAGACATGATGACAAACACCTGGGGTGATTAGAAGTGAAGACAGGTGAGACAGGAGCAGAACTCAAGGAAGAGAAACACAGGGGAGTGCAGGAGAACAAAAAACTAAGAAACCCGACAAGTTATATAAAATACTTTATTGTAAAACATATTTAATGGGGTATTTTTCATGCTGACTAATTTAATGTGTGCTTTGTCACTCTACTTATGTACATTTGTATACTTGAGTATGTATTCACACACTCACCTGCACTGTTTACTTATAAATAACCGAGAAGTGTTTAATTGTACAGTATTCATCTGCTGGCTGCCTCTTTAAAGATCAATTATTCACATTTTAAACAAGAAAATATTCTGTTTGTTATTTTTAAAATGTTTGCTTGTTTTATTACTGCTCACATAATATTTTCTAATTTATATCTCATTGTTAATCTATTCATACAGTTATCTCAATAGATAAAACACAGCTCAACATATTTCAACGTAATCTTTAAACAGAGCTCACAGTGTCAGTTTACCTAATAAATATATTGTTTTGCTCTTATCATATTTTTGTATGTTCTAACAAAATGGACTGATTCAAACAAACAAAAACTAATAAATGCCATAAAATAAAATAAATACATACATAAATTCATAATTTAATCTAATAATAAGTCCTAATTTGTTTTGATTTACTCTTCACATGTTGCTTCTCAATGGTAATCTTTCCATTGCTTGTGTTTCCATGTAGGTATGTTTACAATATGTTTCTACCTTCTGAGAGACCTTCGTATGTCTGTTTTTCTTCCTTTCCAGCCAGATTGCTTCAGGTCACAGTGACTCAGAGGGAGACAAAAAAAATGAATCTGACATCCATCTGTTCTCATTTTTCTTCTCAATTTTGTCAGCCAGAAATTACAACAAAAATACTCTGGCTTTATAAAATGTGAGAAAAGCAAAAAACTGACTCTAGAACATGTGATCTCTATTTTAGAAACACTTTTAATTATTTATTTATTTTAAATTGCTTACACTGGGAACTGTTTTATTTATTTGTTTATTTATTTATTTATTTATTTTAGATTTTGAATTTAGAAATGTTTTGGGGTTACAAAAAGTAACTGATTAACGTTAAAACAAAATAAAGATGAAATAAAATCTTTATTTTTCCTGTTGATTTGGTTTACATTTTAAATTTAATAATGAATAATGAAAACTACTAAGTGAAATGTGTTACTTTGATGGAAAACCTTGTTTGAAGGCACTGTTACAATTGTTAATCTATTTAAGAATGTAAGATGGAAAAGCAGAAAATGTGTCACTATCCTTCAGAAAATTCCAGGTTAAAAATATAATAATAATAAAGTTCACTGGTTTAAAGAAAATGCATGTACGTATGCACGTATGTATGTATGTACCGGTATGGATGTATGTATGGATGTATGGATAGATGGATGGATGGATGCATGGATATATGGATGTTTATGTAAGGTTTTAATTAAAAAGCCTTGTAGTTTGGAGGCATTTGGAGACTTACAAAAAAAAAAACATACTGATAAAAATAATTTATGTTTTTGTATGATTATTTATTGTAGCTGCTGGAATCCCCCACCTGTTTTCTCTTCTTTCAAAATATATAAAACATGATAATATGCATCAATATCACAAACTTATGTTTATCCATGTCATTTCCTGAGTGAATAAAATGATTTTGCTTTGGATTATAGCCCTCAACATGAAGCCTTAAATAAGCTCCTGTTAACTGTTGTTTCGGTCTCTGTTGATTTGGAAGAGATAGATGGATTAAAGCACAGCCTTTGGCATATTGCATCACTGATAATAAGAAAAGTTGCACAAAGGCATCACACAGCTAGCTGTTATGAATACCAGTAATTGGGAATAGAAGGGTTGCACTGGTCTAGCAAGGGAAAATTATCTTATAAATATTGTAGAAATGTCCAATGCATCCATCTAAATGGTAAGGGAAATACAAATAAGCATCGGACTTTCTGCCATACAACAAGAAAAATAGCAATTGTAATTGTATCTTACTTGTGTTGCACTAAAACTGTCTGGAGATGAGCCACAGCATATTTTGCAGGACTAATTTTAACCTCAGCTTTAAACCGGCCACACACCTTTGGTGAAAATACAATGAGAAAAGGGAGACTGTAAACCGACGAGGAGAGGGCTGGGGAAGAATGATCGGTTTATCCAAGCTAATGGCTCCCAGAGCAGTGCCGGAGTTTGTTATGGTTCTTACTAATGTTTGCTCGCATCAGTTAAACCATCTCAATATCTGTTTCTTACTCTAATTTTCTTCCAGCACCTTCTTTTCTCTAAAGGAATTCTTTAGCACATGCAATATCAGTCTTGTGTCTTCAATTCCTATTTATCTTAAAACAGGTATAATGACTGAGAGCTTTAAGGCTCCTTCTCAGTCATTGACTTGGTTTTGTCTTTACAATTTAGACCAGCACAGCATGTGGGAAGCATAGCTTACAGCTTGTGTAGGCAGTGGCATTGTGCAAAACAAATCTAGGGCTTGAATGCAAACTCTGACACCCTCTCCATCATTTTAATTAATCCATGGATGGCAATGAAATATTCTTGCATTAGCAGTGATGATTGTTTTTATTGATTATTTTAATGGATTGAATGATTTGTGTCAAGTGCAAGTAAACAAGCACACAAGTAGAGATCAAGATCAAAAGTCATGAAACCTTTTATTTCACAAGAGGAAAAACAATTATCTAACACACCAGTATATTGAAATGCAAGAAGAAGAAAAAAAAACGAGCAATATGACTTTGATGTATATTTTGTTGTTACGGGAGTTGTCTTTGTATACATTTTCTTCTACAGATGAAAATCATCATCAGTTAGCCTAGAGTCAAGGGAGAAGTGCAAACATCACTCACCAGAAACCTCCACCTCAACTCTCAGCAAAACTGGTGAGGACATGGAAAAGGAGCCCTGTCCAGCTACAGATGCCATCTGCCCATTGACAATGGGGTAATTCCTTTTGCAATATCCTTCCTTCAACTTGGGCTTGCTGGGTCACATTTGAAAGAGTTCTTTTGGCCCTCACTATGTGGGCAAACCATTTTAGTTTTGTTTCCATGATCTGCATTAAGAAGGAGTCATGATCTGTGATGAAGACATGGACTATGTGGCAGAGTGTGGGAGGACAAGTGGACCTGAAGCAGATGTCAGTCATTTCAAATGTGCATATTATTTTCTCTTTCTCGGCATTCAGAGTCCATGGTTCTGCAGCATAGAGAAGGATTGATAAAAGAGTGGGCATATGAGTTTAACTGTGGTATCAAGCAACACTGATCTATATTTCCAAACAAGATTAAATCTTGCTTGGGTACTGGCATCTATGGCTATCTGTGTCTTGACTCCTTTAGAATAGAATAGAATATATCTTTATTGGCATCGTCATTGCACCGAAGCACAAAACATTGCAATTGACGCACACACCGCCCTTGAGAGGGGACGTGTGCACAACATCCGTAGCAATAATTAAATCGTGCCGCAACAATCAGATATGGAAAAAAAGTTCCTATTTCAATATTATGACTATTAACTGAGTTACCTTCTGACATGAACAAACACCCAAGTTAAGGGAATTCTCTAACGTGTGAATACTGTCTTCCTGATGTTCACTGATTAACATAAACCACCATCTTAGATTTCTCAAGATAATCTCAGAGAGTCAGATATTCTTTATTGTCATTCGCACCACATGTGGTACATGTGACTGAACGAGATTATGTACACAGGGTCCCAGTTACATCAACAATAAAATGTAAAAGAAAAACTAACAATATCTAAGATATGAACTAAGAAAAACATATAAACTAAAAATAGACTAAGTACTAATAGCATAAAAAGCATTACTTAGAACAGCAGCACGAACATGAGACTGTATGAGCAGATGAGCACGAATGAACACAGCAACATTAAAGAAATCAGCAGTAACATCATGTGATTTTTTTTCACAGAGATTATTCTGGTTAGATATTCATGAGTCTAACAGCCTCAGGGTAGAAGATGTTCCTCAGTCTAGTGGTTCTACACTTAATGCTCCTCAACCTCCTTCCTGAGGGGAGTGGGGCAAAAAGTGTGTGTGCTGGGTGAGTGGGGTCCTTCATGATGCAGGTGGCTCTCTTCCTGCATCTGGAGGTGTAAATGTCTGTGATGGTGGGGAGACTGACTCCAACATCTTCTGTGCAGCCTTCACCACTCTCTGCAGAGCTTTTCTTTCTGCAGCTGTGCAGCCTCCATGCCACACGTTGATGCTGGAGCACAGGATGCTCTCCACTGCACACCTGTAGAAGGAGGTGAGGATTGAGCTTCCCAGACCAGCTTGTCTCATCCGCCTGAGGAAGTAGAGTCTCTGATGAGCTTTCTTGATCAGACTGGTGGTGTTGTTGCTCCAGCTGAGGCTATGGTTCATGTGTACACCAAAGTACTTGTAGCTGGAGACCACTTCCACCGCAGATCCTTCTATGTTCAGGGGGGTATAAGTGTGTGTGTTCCTTCAGAAGTCCACAATCATCTCCTTTGTCTTCTTCACATTGATGTGAAGGTTTTTTTTTCGCACCAGCTCTCCACGTGTACCACCTCCTGCCTGTAGCTGGACTCATCATTGTTTGTGATGCATCCCACCACTGCTGTATCATTTGCAAACTTTACAATATGACAGCCTGGATGGGTAGCTGCACAATTATACATGAGCAGAGTAAACAGGAGAGGGCTCAACACACATCCTTGAGAAGAGCCAGTGCTAAGAGTCATGGTGGAGGTGGAGAAGCTGTGGATCCTCACTGACTGTGGTCTGTTTGTTAAAAAGTCTAATACCCAGTTGCAAATGGAAGGGTTAGTCTGAGTGTGAATAGTTTGTCCATCAGGGTTTGGGGGATCATGGTGTTTAAGGCAGACGTGAAGTCCACAAAGAGTATACGGACGTAAGAATATTTCTGCTCCAGGTGGATGAGAGCAATGTGGACCACAGAGGAGATCGCATCCTCTGTTGATTGGTTCTAGCGGGATGCATACTTATGAGGGTCCTCGTTGATGATGATGGTTGTTTAGATGTGGGTCATGACCAGTTTTTCGAAGCATTTAGCTACTATCGGGGTGAGGGCCACTGGCCGATATTCATTCAGACCAGACACTGTAGAGCTCTTTGGGACTGGGATGATGGTAGCATTCTTCAGGCAGATGGGAACTGTCTCCATGGCAAGTGAGGTGTTAAATATTTCAGCACTTTACCAGGGATGTTGTCTGGGCCGGTTGCTTTGTGAGGGTTGATCCTCCTGAAAGTACTTCTTACTTCCGCTGAGGTCACACTGAGATGCTTGTCATCCGGTGATGAGGTGAATCTGGTGCTGGGTGGTCTGTTTGGGTCTTCAAAGTGTGCATATAACTTGTTGAGGGCATCCGGCAGAGCTGGGTCTCTGGGGCATTGTTCACTCCTGCCTTTATAGTTTGTTATGCATTTAATGCCCCTCCACATGCTCCGTGGGTCTTGTGAGATGAATTGACCCTCGATCCTCTGTGCATATGTGACATTGGCCCTCTTAATACATAGTTCCCAGACACGCCCCCAGTATTGCGCAAACCGGTTTTCGCACCACATCTGAAGGCAGAAAAGGCAAGATGGCGAACGAGCAGAGCAAATTATACGGACAAAAACACGAGCTACCACAGCTTCACCAAGGAACAATAGCAAAATGGCAGTGGTCGGAGTTAAATGAGTTTGAGAAAGAAATCATGGCAGACGAATCAGACAACTTGTCACAAAGTAGTTACTCCGATATCATTAATTATTTAATTACTACGAGGCGGCTTCACAGCAGAGCTTCACAGCTTTAAATCCAAAAAAGATGTGTAAACTGTCTCAATCAGATCTAACCAGCTAAAAAAAGGTTTAACTAAAATAACACACAGCCAACAAACAGTCCAAGCTGAACACAGACCAGAACCAGCACTTTGAGTCTTACCGTGTTGGAAGTTAGCATGTTGTTAGCATCTGGAGCGAGGCTCGCGGGAGCTCAGGTCGGACGGCGTGGATCCGTCGCGGCCGCGGGGGCACGTCCCATGGGACCGACGCGTCGCCCGCACGACTTGGCTCCCGTCCTCCTTCTCCAACTGGGACGGTCTCCCCGCCGGTCCGGTGGACCGTGAGGAGGCCATTGTCGCGTTAGCGAGATGCTAAGCTAACAGCATGCAAGACAGTTTGCTAAATAATGAAAAAAAAAACCCCAGCTCTAACACACAGACAGTTGTACTCTAACATTGTTCTGACATAGTTTCACAAAATGATTTATGTAGAATATTTTGTTTACCGGCCAAAAGGACGACGTCTTCTGAGCAGCTCCTGAGATCCTTCAGAGCAGACTGAGAGGAGGGGCTGCAGTCAGCTTCTCCGATGAGATAAATCCTTCATGTTTACTTTTTTTTTGATTAAGTGAAACCTGCGCGTTGCCCAAACGTCTACCCGACTGGAACACCCACTGACACAACACGAAGTAACCATTGCAATTAATTAAAAATTAACACAAAAAAAAAACGTGAAAAATGAACATCCATTAGACCGCGCTGTCCCCTGTTCTGACTTTCAAAATGAGGGTCCACCCGAAAGTAAGACGGATGTGACGTCACATGGGAACTGTATACCAGCAACCATCTCTTTCCTTGTCCTTCTCAGCTCCTTTGAGTTTCCAGACCTGAAGGCAGTCTTCCTGGCTGCCAGCAGGGTGTGAACCTCTGCATTATTCCAAGGTTTTCTGTTCGGGCAGCTTTTAACATATCTTGTGGTGTAGACGGTGTCAGTACATGTGCTAATGTACCCCAATACTGAAGATGCGTATTGGTCCAGATCAAGCAATTGTTTATTTTCAGCAGCTTCTCTAAAAACCTTCCAGTCTGTTCAAAAACATTCTCTCAGTATGGGGCCACTGTCCTGGATGCAACATTTATAACCTTTTTTTAAATTGGTCTGGAGAATATCAGCAGGGACAGATAAGCAGGAGCAATTAAGATTGAGATGTGGTCTGACAGTCCTGGTTGGGGGCGGGGTTCGGCTTTGTATGCATCTTTTACTTTCATGTAAACAATAATAATATTAATAATATTCTTCATGCCATGATGACAATCCCCAAAGTCCAAGTTCTTTGAAAGGCATGGAGATTATCTTGAGAAATGGAAGATGGTGGTTTCAGGTAATCAGCATCTTAAATTTCTCAAGATAATCTCAATTCTATGATGACAATTCCCAAAGTCTGAGTTCTTTGTTTGAATGGCTTGATAATTTGTAAAACCAAGGTTTATGTCAATGAGATTGTTGATTAATCTTCCTCCCTGTTTTATACGGGAATCGTGGATATGATCTGTTCTAAGAACAGTTTCCATATTATTATTATTATTATTATTATTATTTACATTTCTATATTCTACATCCTACAAACATCCATTGGAACTAAAACATTTCTGTCATTTTTTCCCCCTGGATTTTTCCATACAGGTGTTCATTTTTTAAATGCATTTTTGAACCTATGCATTGATATGTTTAGTCAATTATTGGATATGGATGTGTCTTACACCACTGCATTTGTTAAAAGCTGAATTAATGTATGTAGAAGAAGTGGCTAGGGAATATCAACTCATTAACAAGCAAGTCCTAGTAAATCTGATACCTCTAAACCATCCAATAAAACATCCACCCATACACTCAATAAAAATGAAAAATAAATTAAATGTCAGTCGAATGACAGGAGTCAGTTGTTTATAGTTATGCCAATTCTCTTGAACTTAATGAGAGAGACGCACATCAGTGTTTGGATTAAACTACTGTTAAATTTAAAGAGAAGTGGGTAGGGGTATGGGTTAAAGGGCTAGTTCCAAATGTTTGAAGTGGGGTTTAGTAAAAAATGCATGAGCTATAATTATCTCTTATTATCTCTTTGAATGAAAGATAGAAGCTTTTAATATTTGGTAATTTAAAATGCTGTGTAAGCAGCTAGCTGTTGCATTTTTGTTGCAGCCTGAAGCTTGTATTTTATTTTTTACACACCGAATAAAAATGTAAGTTGAAATCAATTTTAATGCAAAGGTTTACAATTCAGTGATCACTGGATTTGTTTTAAACATCAGCAATCCAGCTCTTGGCTTCACTTTAGACTAGCCATTACTACATCAATTCAGACAGATGTAAACTCTAATTACATTTATTGAACTTGTTTAATGTTCTGTCCACAATAGGTAAGAAGCTATTGTTCATAACTGACACTTGCTTTACCCATTTTTCTTTAAATTGCATTTCTTCCCCCTCTGAAGTTTCACATTTTCAAAAAAGAAAAATGTGATGATACTAATAAGTGTGCATTTGTAAATAAAACCAAGGAAAATATTGTGCAAATACAAATCAGCATTTTAGATCTCCTTGATTCATCTGACTTGTCGGAACATTTATTTAGAACCAAAGCATCTTCTGGCCACCTGAAGTATGTTTCTCAAATCAAACAACAGATTGTTCTGTCTGTAAGTGGTGTTTAAGTAAATATTAAGTTTTATTTTATTTTAACAAAAAAACGTTTGTATCATTTGGGCATCCTAAAACAACAAAAACAGTTTTGTAAATTGCAAACCAAATATTTTGGTGTTCATTTGCCGTCAGTTGCAGATCATTGAGAGTTCTGTAAAACAATATTGTAAGAACTGATAAATATATAATTTACTATGTTGTTTAGACAGCTCTGTGGATGTGACATAAGGCCAAATTGATAAATTATTGCTTCTTGTTTTCCCCTTGGTAAGATATGTTTTTCTTTGACATCAGATTACCACAGCTATTTACATTTTAGCAGGTTCTGCTGCCCTTGTGACTAACACTGTTATCACATGATAACATTGTGCTTCACAGCCATACCCCAAACACATCATTTCTTAATTAGCTTACTTCAGTGTTGCTAAGCAATTTCAACTGTAGCAGCAGGAGAAGAAGCCAAAGCAATCATTGTAATCATAGAAAAAAAATCCTTTCACGCTTTAGTTAGAATAGATGGCAACAAGTAAAATCAGTGAAATGCTTCAGGATGCACTTATTTCCTGCTAATGTATTTATTAGGGAAATATATTTGCATCTGAAATTAAATTTATAACGTGTTTATATAAATCCATCAACCAGAGGCATAGATCAGTGGGGGCTAGAACAAATATCCCCCCTGGTTGTATCTGGTCTCCCCTCCCAAGTGGTTTGAGCAGGTAGTCGGTCTCCATTGAGGCCATTTTTAACCGTTCTGCACCAGTGCCACTATGATTCGACACTTGAGCAGAATAATGATCAATTCCCTTGCCTAAGAATGGAAATGGACAGCCATAACCAGGAATATAGGAGCTATAGAGGAACTTGCTGTACTGTTACCATGGCAACAGGCTGTGTGGGGAGGGGTGTAGCAGCAGTAGGGAAGGCTTCAGCGCTGGCTCGCTGAGATTGGCTGTTGGTGCTTTGGTGCAACGGTTAACTCTGAATTTCCAGTGTAGGCTACCTTGATCTAATGAAGACTGAGCAGATTAATGATGCAAGAATGGAAGAAAAATGTAGATGTGACAAACTGAAGCCTTGTAAAATGAGTCTTCAGAGGCTTTAGAGACTGAAAAAGTACGGTATATATATATTTTTTAATTTATTATTATTATTATTTTTTTTACATGGTTTGACTACTGTTGTTTAATCTGATTGTTGGAGATAAGGGGCAGATATAATAAGATTTATTCTTCTTTCTGCTACCTTTCATTTTTTTTTACATTTTGTACACTATCATTATGAGATTGTCTTGTATTGTTTCTTTTGTAAAAAAAAGAACAAATTTAATAAACATAAACATAAACATTTTTTTTTATCAAGCTGCATTATAACGATCAGATTGTTTTGTAAAAAAAAAAAACCATCCTTCTAATCTTTCAGGGGAAAATCTAATGCTTTAATTTATTTTTTATCAAGTTAAGCATATGTACAAAATAAATAAATAAATAAATAAAACAATTTATGGCAGCCTCAACAGTAACATCCATTCAAGTATTTTAAAACCAACCATGTGATGTTGAGCGCCTTCTGTTTCCACGGCTATGTGTAGAACAGACTGAAGATAACGTCCCCAGAGAAAATATGTGTAACATATATGCTCAGCCTCATTGAGTCTATCCGATAAATTATTACTGAAGTGTTTTCAGAAGCACAACATTCTCCCGGTCCCTAAACACCTCTACTGTGTGCTCAATATCAAACAAGATCAGAAACTATGCAATATGCAGCAACATGGAAGTGGTCACCTTGACACAAACACACACTGATGTTCAAAGCATTGCAAACCTTGGCCTCGCCCTGCTCCCCAGAGTCTACTTACTGTACAGCTTTCTCTCAAAGAGCTCACTGCATTGATGCTGCTGATGTTCTGCACACATGTTGAACTCTCTGACATCATTCCCATCGCCATGAACAATAGCATCTCCCTCAAACATAATCATCCCAAAGCTTCAACACAATCCACATCATTATCATTTTAAGTGAGTTTTATAAACTTGCTTCTTTGCGCATAAACAGTTCACCCTCATATCTATGGAAGCCTAATTTCGTCATGAAATAAAAATAAAAGCCCAACATTAAGTCATAATTTTTTAGTTCTAAAGTCATAATTACAAGAATAAAAGTCATGATTATGAGTTTTAAAGTCATAATTATGAGAAGAAAAGTCATAATTTCGAGTTTTAAAGTCACAATTATGATAATAAGTCATAATTTTGACTTTTAATAATTTTGAGTTTTAAAGCCATAATTACAAGAATAAAAGTCATAATTATTAGTTTTAAAGTCATAATTGTGAGAATAAAAGTCATAATTTTGAGTTTTAAAGTCATAATTTCGACTTTTCAAGTTTAATTTCAAAGTTTGTACCTTGCACCGTAACTCTACAGAGATGCAACTTCCTGTCATAGAACAGCAGTTTTCCTGTGTTCATTCATTGTATGTCTCTCTGCTCTCTGCCTTTGTAATAATTATGACTTTAAAACTCAAAATTATGACATCCTGATGCATTCTCAATATTCCAGGTAAAAAAAATCTAAAAAAGTTAAGTCTGGTCCTTTGGGGGAAAAAAAAGTAGAAACGTTTCGTCTTTCCTCAGAAAGACTTTTTCAGTCCGAGGAGCTGCATTCAGCTCAGTCTTATAAATAGCATCTTCTTGTAGTGAATCAACCCTAATGATGTATTGTTAGCACCCTGATGGTTGCTTGCTATTCACAAGGGACTGGGTGATACTAGCCCATTTCCAAATGTTTGGTATATACAGTACTAATCACTTTAGTTGGCAGCTCAGAACACCACATACAGAACACCATGTAGTTTGTGGATAAGGTGAGGGATGTCATCATGGAGACTGATGAAACAATGGCCTCTTGGGGCCAAGATGGTGTAGTGGCAGGGGAACCGACTTGGGACCCGAAGGACCCAGGTTCGAACCCCAGTCACGGCATAACTTGTGGTTTGTTTGAGCAGCACATCTCATCCCAACTGCTCCCCAGCGCACTTGCTATAGCTGCCCACTGCCCCACCTGGTGGTGATTGGGTTAAATGCAGAGTCAAATTTCATCTTGTATGGAAACATACACAGATGACAAAAATGTGAAATTATTATTATTTAGATGTCACATCGCTCTTTACAGTACGTGCATTCCTGTTGATGAGGCAGTAGAGGTGGTCAGTTTAAGGTTAAAATCAGACACCACTCTGAGCAGCAGGACCATGCTTTCCACAGAGCAACTGTGTCAACTCTTGAAACTATGGTCAACCTACTTCACCTATGGGGAACAATATTATAGGCAGAAACATGGGTGTGCTATAGGGTCTCCAGTTTCTCCTGTTGTTGCAACCTGTACATGGAGGAGGTAGAAAAGAGAGCCTTCATGTCCTTTTCAGGGACGCCACCAAGCCATTAGTTCAGGTATGCTGATGACACCTGGGTTAAAATTAAATCTCTGGAAGTCCAACATTTCACTGATAACATCAACTCTGTGGATAACTATAAGAAGAAAGTCCTCAAAATTTGACTTTCACATACAACTAATGGTAAATGCCCTGCACTTATCGGTATATAGGGCTTTTCTATATAATCAAGATAAATCTCTGTACACTGCAATATGTGCCCTCATTTATCCATTCATCATCACTACTAGATCTATACAAAGAATAATCAGTGCTTTACACTGATGTTATAACATCGGAGGAAATGAGGGGTTCATTGTCTTGCCCAGGGACACTTTGGCATGTGACTGCTAGTGGAATCAAACCTCTAACTCTTGCATTGGAGGACGACTGCTCTAACCACTCAGCCACAGCCACCCAACGGAAGAGCTGTATTGACAAAATAGCGCTATAGAAATTTGCTAATCCTTTGCAGGGTAATAATAATGATGAATTTAATTTTTAACGCACTTGTCATTCATAAAAATCTCAAAGTGCTACAACATGCAACAAAAATCAATGATCAAATTAAAACAAGTGATAAAATCAAGTAAAATCAATGATAAAACAACAAAAATCAATAATAAAATCAGTTAAAAACAATGATAATATCAACTAAAATCAAAGATAAAATCATGTGGAGGCAGAGTAGGCTTGCTTAAAAAGAAAGGTCTTTAAAGCCGGGTACCCACCAAACGCGTTTCGGCCAGAGGAAGCGGCCAGTTTACATTGAAAGTCTATGTGGAGACGCGAATCGTGAAGTGGCGCGTTTTGAGTGTTTGAAGCGGCGCGGCAGCGCGCAGCATTTCATTTCCGCGCACGCGACGCAGCCGAAGCGTCGAGCTGCGTCGTGCCGCCAAAGTTCGCCTAGTTGACCTTTGGCTGCTCGACGTAGCTCGACGCGTCACAGCAACCAATCGGGAGAGACTCTTCTATGTGATGACACAACGACTACGGGACTTTTTTTGGACTTTTTAAACTTATGCCTGGTCCTCACTGAACGCATCCAAAAGCTCCCAATGCTCTGTGTTTGCTGCTTGTCAACAGATGTCTGTTTCCACTGCAGACGCGCAGTGGGAGGAGCGTGTGGCTCCCTTCCCGGTCAGATAGTGTTGTTTTGCTGTGCACCGAGCAGATAAAATCAGCTTCACGGGAGCCTCGTTAACACTTGAGTGGGTTTTCTACGAGCCGAACTGCAACTCCAAAAGTCTTTGTTGAGATTAAAACGTTTTTTTAATGTTTGGGTTGATGTACACTCGAGTGGACAGCAGCAACTTTAAAAATGCCAGGTTTTCCTACCGGATGCTGTTTTCGTCCACAGAAAGTCCCGTCGTCGTTGCGTCATCACATAGCAGAGTCTCTCCCGAGTGGTTGCTGCGACGCTACGAGCAGCAGGAAGCAGGCATATTCCTGCTTCCTGCTGCTCTGCTGCTCTGCTGTTCGGCTGCGCGCGTGCGTGAAAAGGGACTGCCGGGTCCTGCTGCGCTGCTTGAAATGCTGAAGGCGCGCGTCACGCCCCACTGCTCCAAGATGCGCGGCCCCATAGACTTTCAATGTAAAGTGGCTGCTTCAGCTGCGCGAGATGCGTTTGGTGAGGATTCAGCATAACCCCATCGAGCCTCCATGAAGAAACCAGCCTCCGGTAAGAAACTTGGCATTTTTACAGTTGCTGCTGTCCGCTCGAACGTACGATCACCCCAAACATAAAAAAAACAACGTTTTAATCTCAACAAAGACTTTCGGAGCTGCAGTTTGGCTCGTAGAAGAGAGAGAGAGAGAGAGGGAGAGAGAGAGAGGGAGAGAGAGGGAGAGAGATTTGCACCGTGGTACATGTGATGAAAACGAGATTATGTACACAGGGTCCCAGTTACATCCAACAACAAATGCAAGAGAAAAACAATAATAACATCTAGGATTAACTAAAGCTGGGTTTATACTAGCATCTCATGTCTTGTACCTCCCGCCGACATGTCTTTTACCTCCCGCTGAGTGAACCCAGTCACCGACCGCATGAGTGTTTATACTTGGCAAGACTTGGGGGGATAAATTATAATAAATCCCTCCCTCTTCCCTCCCACTGCATTCCAGGATTTCATGAAAAAAATGAAAGGAGGCAGAAAAAGAAAAAAATCTCATTATTTCTGTCCCTCTTCAAACAAAATTAACAATCAATTCAAATAGCAATCACATATATAAAAAAATATAAGATATTAAATGATTTCTCACACAAAATAGGCTTTAGTTACAGTTTTGCACGCTGTACCCGTATAACCGTATTTAAAAAAATAAAAAAAAAACTCAACCATGTGAGATTCGAACTCACGTCCTTTGAGTGGGAGCGCAACGTCTTTACCACTAGACCAACACGGCTTGTTGTTTCACAGCGGAATTTGCTTTCTTTTAAAGGGTGCATAGAGGCGCGGCATGCTTTTGAGTGCGCGCGCGTAAATAAATATATATATATATTTATATATATATATATGTATTGGTGTGTGTGTGTGTGTGTGTGTGTGTGTGTGTGTGTGTGTGTGTGTGTGTGTGTGTGTGTGTGTTGGGTAGTGTGCTGAGGCGCACGGTACAGAAAAGTTTCTCTTCAAATGTCTGTCAAAGCAGAAACAAAAAACGCCCACAAACTTTGAACCAATCACACGCTGCGAGCCGCATCGTCGGCGTCTTGAAGTTCTGCTTGGGGGCTATGCACACGACAGCTGTCGAACGGGGGATCGCAGCGGGAGTGCGGCGAAAAGTTGCGCAATGTTTGCTCACTCAACGGGGGGTAAAAGACATCCGACGGGCCGTCGGCTGAAGTATAACAAGGCCTTAAGAGAGACATCAGCTAGTAATACACTAAGCCCTAATGTAGTAGAAAAACATCATTATAAACAGCAGCACGAACATGAGTCATTATGAGCAGATGGTCACAGATGAACGCAGCAACAAGAAACAGATCAGTATCAACATGATGTGACATTTTGCAGTGTTTATTCTTATTATTTATTTATTCATGAGTCTGACAGCCTCAGGGTAGAAGCTGTTCCTCAGTCTAGTGGTTCTACATTTGATGCTCCTCAACCTCCGTCCCGAGGGGAGTGGTGCAAAGAGTGAGTGTGCTGGGTGAGTGAGGTCTTTCATGATGCAGGTGGCTCTTTTTCTGCATCTGGAGGTGTAAATGTCTGTGATGGTGGGGAGACTGACTCCCACAGACTTCTGTGCAGCCTTCACCACTCTCTGTAGAGCTTTCCTCTCTGCAACTGTGCAGCCTCCATGCCACACGTTGATGCTGGAGCACAGGACGCTCTCCACTGCACACCTGTAGAACGAGGTGAGGACTGAGCTTCTCAGACCAGCTCGTCTCAGCCGTCTGAGGAAGTAGAGTCTTTGATGTCCTTTCTTGATCAGGCTGGTGGTGTTATTGCTCCAGCTGAGGTTATCATTCAAGTGTACACCCAGGTACTTGTAGCTGGAGACCACCTCCACCGCAGATCCACCTATATACAGTGGGGTGTGGGTGTGTTTGTTCCTTCTGAAGTCCACAATCATCTCCTTCGTCTTCTTCACATTCATGTGAAGGTTGTTCTCTTTGCACCAGCTCTCCAGATGTTCCACCTCCTGTCTGTAGCTGGATTCATCATTATCTGTGATGCATCCCACCACAGCTGTATCATCTGCAAACTTAACAATATGACAGCCTGGATGTGTGGCTGTACAATCATATGTGAGCAGAGTGAACAGAAGAGGGCTCAGCACACATCCTTGAGGAGAGCCAGTGCTGAGGGTGATGGTGGAGGAGGAGAAGTTGTGGATCTTCACGGACTGTGGTCTGTTTGTTAAGAAGTCTAGTACCCAGTTACAGATGGAGGGGCTTACCCCAAAATTACACCACACGCGGCTCCGCCCCGCTCCGGTCCGCAGGTCGCAGCTGAGCGAGTCCAAAGCCCACTGCCTCCGCTCCGCTCAGGTCCGCCTGGATGCGCCGCTCCGAGACACGTGCGAGATCGCGCGATAAATCAAGTGATAAATAAGTAAGTCAGAACAAAACAATTCATTTGGTGGAAGAAGGAGAACAACTGTAGAGAGACTGCTGCCTTGATCTTCTCTCGTAAATGAGCTACATGGTTTGAGCAACAGGAAGTGATGTTTACATTTCAGAATAAAATACTTTTTTATTTATTTATTTCTTGTATTGCGTTTGTAGGCGTAGTCATAGTCATAAATATAATAGTTTAGTCATAGAATAGTCATAAATGATAGTTTGACAGCATTTTTGTACAAATAAATCCGTATAGAGCTAGGATTAGTCCGCCCGTGGTGATTTTATTTTGTAAATACGGAAGTTGTGCTCGTTCCTTTTCCTGTTGGTGCGACGTAATCTTCAAAAGTTGACTCCGGCACAGCTCCGTCATCCGGCAGAAATAGAAAAATTTCTAATTTTGACGGACTGCCGTCCGCTCTCCGCTGCTCGCCGCCGCCGTGCGGAGCCAGTGTAAACTCTGTCATTGATTATAATGGGTGCGTATTTGCTGCGGAGGTCGGACCGGAGCGGGGCGGAGCCGCAACGCGTGTGGTGTAATTTTGGGGTTAGTCCAAGTGTGGATAGTTTGTCTATCAGAGTTTGGGGGATCATGGTGTTGAAAGCAGATGTGAAGTCCACAAAGAGCAGACGCACGTATGAGTCCTTCTGATCCAGGTGGGTGAGAGCAGTGTGGACCACAGAGGAGATGGCGTCCTCTGTTGATCGGTTCTCGCGGTATGCATATTGATGAGGGTCCTCGCTGATGTTGACGGTTGTCTTGATGTGGGACATGACCAGTTTCTCAAAACATTTAGCGACTATCGGGGTGAGAGCCACCGGTCTATAGTCATTCAGACCAGTCACTGTGGAGCTTTTTGGGACTGGGATGATGGTGGTCAGACTTTATAGCAGAGCCTCGATGTCAGGGACGTGCAGAGCCCACTAAAGGGGCAGGTGCTCAAAAAAAAAAAGGGGGCACATCCAACCGCATTTTAGGACAGAATTTTAACAAAGTCACATAGCTTTCAGTTTAATAAACAATGATAAATTACAAAATTGTGAGATATACTATCAAAGCTTAGGAAAACCTCTACATAGAACATACAACTATCCATATGTAAAATATTTTATTAGTAATTTCTTTCTGCAGGTCTACTTTGTTATAGGAAAGTATTGCAATATTCAAACCTGCGATTTAGCAAGATATGTAAATCAGAGCTACACCACCAGATATATTTTGTCTTTACAGAATTACACTATAAAAAATATAAACAAGGGCACAATGCAACTTTTTAGTGTACTGTAATCTATAAAAGAAAGAGCTGCCTGGTTTGCTACACTTGCAGTGGAGATGAAGATGGTCCATTCAGAAAAGCAGAGCTGCATCAAACTTTAATGTGGAACTGCAGAAGAAAACTAAACAAAAGCAAAAATTGAATTGTTAATGCATATCACCATGAGAAAAGCCTACTGAGACTAACTGACCACCAAAATTTAGACCTATATCTCTGTTTGTGTCTTAGTGTATTTGTAAGTACCTATATACATTTTCTTCAATCTTTCCTCTTCTTTTTTTCTTGTCAGTTTCTCTTTTTTCCTCATTGTCTCATCTTCTCTGTGTTGAGTGGAGGACAATGTCTCTTATTTATTTCGGTCTCTTGCCTTTCTTTTTTCCCCCAAACTGAATCTAAGATCCAAAATCTTCTTTTCCATCATGGTGAACTGTTTAAAAACAAACTTCCAACTTTTAAGCATTTTTGCCATTTTTGTTCTCTTCTTATTTATTTATTTTTATTCATTTTATTTTATTTATTCATTTCAGATTTAAAACACATAGACAATTTACAAACACATGAAAGAAAAAAACAAGATATAAAATGAAAGGTAGTAGAAGAAGAAAAAAATCTTGTCATATCTGCCCCTTCTTAAAACAACTGTGCAGCAGCAGTTTTCTGTTGGTCATGTCTCGAAAAATGTCAATGACCTCAGTGAGGTCATTGACATTTTTTGCAATTATGTTGCTAATTATTTGCAAAACAAACTTATTTGCGCATGCCAGAAATCTTTGCTTGCTATTCTAAGTTTTGTTTGTCATTCAAAGTTTTGCTTGCGATTCTCACATGACGTCGTGGGCAGAGCCTAAAATCGCAACAAAAGATTTCTGATGTGTGCAAATAAAAGTTTATGTTTTGCAAATAACTTTTTAAGTTCACGAGAGAAAAATTAGCTATTTAATTTAAAAAAATGTTTTTTAAACAAAAGTTTTTGCTTTAAAAAAATGAAATCATTACAATTCCAAAAGTTTTGATTACAATTTTATTTTACATAACTGAGGTTAGTTTTTTTTCGTTGACTAATTATGAAACAAATTTAACTCCATACTCTGCGAACCAGACCCTAAACTTACTTAAAGTCTGGATAGGTTTTTCCCCTTCATTTGTACGCGTTTATTGGACAGGAGCAACTTGATTGGTTATTACATTTATCTATTATGGTAGTTCAGGGTGAGTTATTTTTAATTCTAAATGAATATTCTTGTTGGACTTTTATTTAAGTGCTATTTTCCTTCAAGATACATTTACCTAATGCTAGAATTAATGCAATGTACATTATGCAGCAAAGGAAGTTAGAAAATCGGACATATATCCATTATGGAGAGATGATAGGTTTTGGATGGGCGATGTGCTCCCTATTGCATAAGCCAGGGGTGTCAAAGTCAAATACATGGAGGGCCAAAAAAACAAATTTGCTACAAGCCAAGGGACGGACTGGTTCAATGTTTATTTTAAGGGGGTGATATAAGATTTTTTTTTGGTCAGCCGCTCTCCGCCTGTCCGTCCTACGAGACGTCAGACAGCGGGTCGGACTGGCCGCAGCTGGCCGCGGTCGGTCTCCCTGTTTCGGTTCAGCGAGAGTGGCATCCCGCTGAAGCCCCGGAGCTCGAATGTCCAACATAAAACCAACTTGACCGCAGTTTAATGTGGCGCTATGGCTATGCAGACATTGCACATTGCTGTCTTGTGGTGTTTAGTGTAAAATACTTCCACACAGCGGACATGTTACGATGAAAAGTTGGCTAGCTGTTAGCTAAAGTGCTACTCACTCAGTCCACACGCTGTAGCTGGCTGCAAACTGAAAGGGATTTGCTGAATAGTAGTAGTAGGGGTGGGGCCATGCCCCCCGAACGGCAATGCCCCCAAGGGGACCAGCTCCCCCACTGACCCTAATGTGAATGTGAGGCAGGTCTTATTACTCTGGGTTCATGAGACACGACTCCGGATCGAATTGGCCCCACCCCTACTACCACTGTTGCATTGTGGGGAATGTAGTGTTGGTACGTGACCGGAGGGCTTATTATGTTGTTTTTCTTGCAAAATACAAAATTAATAATAATAAAATAAAATAAATAATTTTAGTATGTTATTATGTGTCAGAGGAGGGCTTAGGAATAGGAAATTTAAAAAAATTATAAAATTTTATTTATTTTTTTTGGCCCAAAAGGGCACTTGGGGGCAAGGAGCAAAATGTTTAGTGTAAAATACTTCCACACAGCGGACATGTTACGATGAAAAGTTGGCTAGCTGTTAGCTAAAGTGCTACTCACTCAGTCCACACGCTGTAGCTGGCTGCAAACTGAAAGGGATTTGCTGAATAGTAGTAGTAGGGGTGGGGCCATGCCCCCCGAACGGCAATGCCCCCAAGGGGACCAGCTCCCCCACTGACCCTAATGTGAATGTGAGGCAGGTCTTATTACTCTGGGTTCATGAGACACGACTCCGGATCGAATTGGCCCCACCCCTACTACCACTGTTGCATTGTGGGGAATGTAGTGTTGGTACGTGACCGGAGGGCTTATTATGTTGTTTTTCTTGCAAAATACAAAATTAATAATAATAAAATAAAATAAATAATTTTAGTATGTTATTATGTGTCAGAGGAGGGCTTAGGAATAGGAAATTAAAAAAAAAAAAAAAAAAATATTTTTTTTTTTTTTGCCCAAAAGGGCACTTGGGGGCAAGGAGCAAAAGGGGCAGGTGCTCAAGCCCCCATAGCCCCCCCCTCTGCACGTCCCTGCTCGATGTTACATCTTTAACTTAACTCTCACTGAAAATAAAATCCCCTGGAGATGGAAATCTGCCCATGTTCTTATCTTATTAAAAGGTGGCAATCCATCTGTAGTCAACAACCACAAACCAATCTCTAAATTGCGTGTACTTTCCAAAGTTCTGGAAAAATTGATTGCAGAACAGCTGAAAACATTTTTAGATTCAACAGGCCTACTCTCACAACACCAATCAGGTTTTTGAAAAAAGCACAGTGTAACAACTGCTGCTCTTAAAGTGGTAAATTACATTGTAGATGCCCTAGATGGCTGAAAATATTGTGCAACTCTTTTTGTTGACCTCTCTAAATCATTTGATACTGTAGATCAAGGGTCACCAACCTTTTTGAAACTGAGAGCTACTTCGTGGGTACGGAGTCATACAAAGGGCACCAGTTTGATAAACTCTTCGGAAATAAAGCGTAAATTGAAAAAAAAAATTATAATAAACGTATTTTTAAGAACATATTTTTAAGATAGACATATGAAAAAAAATATATAAATACAAAAAAGAATAACAACTGAATACAATGAAATTTTAAATGCAGCTTAGTAGTGAGTTGTGCTATTTTTAGAACAGGTCCAAGGGCACCTCAAATGGTCCTTGGGGGCACACGGGCCCGTGGGCACCATGTTGGTGACCCCTGTGTGTAGATTATGTCATCCTGATGAATCGACTCTACAAATGTGGGTTATCTGTTCAGGCTGTTAACTGGTTCTCCAACTATTTATCTGATAGAACTCATAGCACTAGGCTCGTAGAAAACCCACTCAAGTAGTAACGAGGCTCACGAACAGCTGATTTTATCTGCCCGGTGTGCATGAAATGAACAACCTAACCGGAAAAGGAGCCAGACCCACCTCCTCTGCCTCCTCCCAGTGCGCGTCATCAGACGCGTCTTCAGTGGCTTGTTTGAAAGTGACAAGGGGATGGCAGGAGCGTTTTGACGCGTTTGGTCGGTACCTGGCATAAGCCTTTTTTAAAGTCAACCAGTGACTGTGGAGCTCTCAGGTAGTCAGGGAGGGAGTTCCATAGGCGGGGGGCAGCCACACAGAATGCCCGGTCTCCCATGGTCCTTAATTTGGTTTGTGGAAGGTGAAGGAGATTACTGTTCTGTGATCGTAGAGACCGGGTGGATGAATATGGTGCAAGAATGTCCTTTAGATAATCTGGTGAAGTTCCGTGTAAGCATTGATGGGTAATGAGAGCAATTTTGTACTGAATTCTGTAGGTGACAGGAAGCCAATGGAGGTTATGGAGAATGGGTGTAATATGTTCAAATTTACGAGCTCTCAATAAAATCCTTGCTGCACTGTTTTGAATATATTGAAGCTTCTGAAGGTTCTTGCCAGGGATTCCAATAAACAGGGAGTTGCAGTAGTAGAGCCTGGAGGAGACAAAGGCATGGACGAGTTTCTCAGCATCAGAAAAAGTTAGAGATGGGCAAAGTTTGGAGATGTTTCGAAGATGGAAGAAGCAGGTTTTAAACAGATGCTTAATGTGATTTTCAAATGTAAGATGAGAGTCCATTTTTATTCCAAGATTTGTAACAGAGGTGGAGAGGGGGATGTCTTGTCCAGAAAAGGAAATTGTTGTTATAGTTGATGTTTGTACCTGGTGAGGGGTGCCAATCAGTATGGCCTCAGTCTTGGAGCAGTTTAATTGAAGAAAGTTCTGATTCATCCATGCCCTTATTTCCTCCAGGCAGGTAGAGAGGGCAGTGAGTGAAGATGGAGATGACAATGGTGATGATGATGATGCTCCAGTCCTGATGTAAAGCTGTGTATCGTCGGCATAACAGTGAAAAGAAATGTTGAACTGATTAATAATTTGACCTAAAGGCAGCATGTAAAGGGAAAATAGCAGGGGCCCCAGAACTGACCCTTGAAGGACACCACAGGAGACACAGGGTATTGTTACTATTGTTAACAAAAGCACAGATCTAAAAATCTACCTAACATAATGTTTATGTTCTGGTCTCATATGTATTCCTTATAATTAGTTTTTGGCTGGCACTTTAGTCCTCTTGTGCAGTGTGCATTTATGTGTGTGTGTGTGTGTGTGTGTGTGTGTGTGTGTGTGCGTGTGTGTGTGTGTGTGTGTGTGTGTGTGTGTGCATGTGCGTGCACGTCTTTCTATCTCACCAGAGCAGGATTTCATACGGATGCATTCTCCCATGAGTCTCTGAAGTTTTAGCAGGCATTAACCTCTCTTTGGGATGTTCCCTCCTGAGGGAAGACTAAATCTATCTGAATAATGCCTCTCAATCCTGTAGCAGCTCACAATCTGCCAATCAGTACAGCTGAAGATGACGGACAGGCAAATGAGTCACCGTCAACCCCGGAAAATATCACTTTCTGCATGAGCTCAGGAAATAATGCATCAATTTTTCTGCAAGCTTGAACAAAGTTGTACAATTTTTATCACTTTTGTGCATAGTTTTGTACATACTTTGATTAGTTTTTTTTAAAAGAAATAAACATGTTTTATGCCAAGTAATAAACAGCAATTAAAAACTTTACCAAAACAAGGAGGCTCCACTATAATTCATTAATTATGCTTTGGTGTCATTTGAGATTAAAACTTTCGTTTAATGATGTTATAAAATGTCTGTTTTTTGTCTGATTTAAAACAAACATAAAACCAAGTGTACATGATAAAAAAAGCTAAACACAAATAAAATAGAAAACATTTAAATTATTTCTACCCTTTAACTATGGAAAAATCGGTACACAGTGGTGTATTAAAAACAGGCTTTTTATTCTTAACATTATAAAAGTACAACACATCAAGCAGCTTAATGCTGGGAGACCTGATGCTCACTTTATGTATGCTGTAGCACAAAGCACAAGGCAAATTATAAAAAAAGGTTTTAAACTTTGGCCAATTTTTTTCTCAGCATTGCAAATATAAATGATTTCTGTGAAAAAGAAAATGATCATGATTTCATGTAGATTATGAACTGAATTAAGGGATACATATTTTCATGTGTCCTATGATGACAGTGATGTGTTAGTCAGACAGCTATCTATATGCCCATCACAGTGTCGTACGCCGGGGCCACTGTCAGGGACAGACACAGACTGCAGCGCATCGTGCACTCTGCTGAGAAGGTAATCAGCTGTAGTCTCCCATCTCTCCATGACCTGTACGTCTCCAGGACTGTGAGGCGAGCAGGTCGGATCACAGCTGACCCTTCTCACCCTGCATACGGTCTGTTCGAACGACTCCCCTCAGGCAGGAGGCTTCGGTCAATTGGGACCAGAACCTCCCGCCATAAAAACAGTTTCTTCCCCTCTGCTGTCAGACTTTTGAACACTCATAACCATGTTACCCCATAACTTGCCTTGGTCGCTGTATTTTGTATTTTGATTGGGAATCACTGTATCACTGTATTTTGATTGCACCACTCTAATTGCGCTGTTT
>JBBPBX010008800.1:0-46485 GCA_038048925.1 Garcialebias charrua
ATATATATATATATATATATATATATATATATATATATATATATATATATATATATATATATATATATATACAGCAAACCCTCGACCTACGTCACCTGCGACCTACGGCAACTCAGACTTACGATTTTATCATATTTAATAAAAATATGATTAAAAAAAAAAAAATTATTATTTTTTTTTTGTGTGTTTAAATGTTATTAATTTCATGTGTATAGCACTTTGTTGCAGCTGTGGTTGTTTTAAATGGCTTTATAAATAAAGTATAATTATTAATATTTCGTTTTTAATTACAATTTGATCGTATTTACGCAACTTCCGGTCGTTTCCGGTCGTTTCCGGTCGCCATGTTACAACCGGTGCGGTCAATGGAGGAGCTCCAGAAGCTACTGAGGACCGTGTGTCCGTTCAGGGTTGCCTCATACGGATAAATTTGCTGGAAACACTCGGCCAACTCTGTGGACGTCTCAGGCCCGGAGGAGCAGCCGCGGATCGCCCCGCGATCGGCGGCCACAACGCCGCCCGACATGCTAACGACAGCAGCTAACAGAGCAGCTAACACAGGCGAAGACACCGAGCCGACATGCCTTGGAGGGACCATCTGCTGCCGGGAGCTCGCCGCAAATGTCCGCCTGGCAGTCGGGGGACACCGAGCTAACGCGGAGATACAAAGCCGACAGCCTTTTTGAATGAACTGACATGCTAACCAGTGCTACTAGCGGGGCCTAACCGTAGCTAACGCCGAGCAGTTGTTTTGGATGGATGGAGGAGCGGAGAAACGGCTTTCAGTAAGTTTTTTTTTTTTCTGGCTCCAAATGTATGAAGTTAAGAAGCTAACAGTCATTCTTTTAAACAGTTTTGACCACGTGTGTGCGTGTGGAGCGTAAGGAAGCTGGGGGAGCTCTCACCCGAGCTGATGCTAAAAGACCAAGGCAGGCTTTGACCAGCTCAAAGTAAGACATTATATTTTTTATTTATTGTACAGTACTGTATTCATTTACTGTACAGTTCTGTGCATGTTTATGGCACAGGATGTCCGCTTGTTCATTGTCATGCCATTAAATATGTGTGCGGCGCTCCGTTAGCGGTATAGCCGCGACCTATGTCAGAAACGCGGACCTACGACAGGCAGGTGTTTTTGGTCCGCGAGGTACGACAACATCGACCTAAGTCACACACGTAGGTCCCTATCCCTAACGTAACTCGAGGGCTACCTGTATACATATATATACTTGAAAAAAACTTATAGAGCAAACATGTATAAATTATAATTAGATTTAAAAACAAAGCAAGACGAACTTGAGAGCCTATTAATATTACGATTCAAATGATAAACCACACACTCCACACCAGTTTGTGGCAGTAATACACCAAACTATTATTTCCCAACCACAATAAAAAGAACCTGCAATGTGATGAGGTTTCAAAAAAAAATATATACTGTATATCTCTTCTACTTTTTACTTTCCCCGCAGACATATACTGTAGCCTACCGGTAAGTTATACTTCGTATAGCTCTGCCCTTTAGCTCCTATTGGATATCTTCTCAGCATCATACTGAATAACCTTTTAGTCCACGCCCACCTACAGTGTGGGCCCGCCCCGTGTGTATTTAACTCCACCACACGGAAGGAACTGCCTCTTTTCATCATTCACCGTGATACAGAAGACCTGTCTACACCTACAACTATGTCTACATCTACTTCGGTATGAAGAATGTGCACGCTGTGCTTCGGGGTATTCCTGCAGGACTTTGACCCGCACCTCGCGTGCGTGCAATGCCTAGGACCCCGTCATGGTCTGGACCACTCCTGCCGCACCTGTGCTGGATTATCCGCCGGCGAGCGGGAGCGCCGGGCCGCTCTGCTCGAGCTAGCCCAAAAAGGCGCGCGCCCCGTAAGGACGAGTCTACGGAGGGGGGGCGAGAGACCGCCCTGCTCGGGCTAGCCAGAGGATACACGCGGTCACGGAGGGGTGAGTCCCTGGAGACCCAGGATACTCAACCAGACGAGCCGGACTGGTCGCCCGATAGAGAGTATGGCAGCGAGGCGAGCACAGCCCACTCTCCTCTCAGCAGCATGGAGCCTCTTGACGAGGAGGGCATGGAGCCGGGGCCGGAGCCCCCTCCACGCCGAGGCAGAGTCCTCCTCCCACCATAGGTGCGCTGTTGCACGAACTGCCAGTCATCAAAGAGGCTGCAGCAACTAAAGGTTTGGATGTCCCAGTGCCGCCGCCGCCGAAGTCCAACGACATGCAGGGAAGGTTTGGCGCCACTCCGAATCGACGCGCGGACCCAATATGGCCACGCTTCCCGGCCGCACTGGACTACTGGACAGGGGGCACAGCAAACCCTGCAAAGATGAAGGCACCCCTGTTGGAGTACGCTCCCATAACGAAGGTGGAGGGTTTCACCGAGCAGGGGTTCCCGTCTGTGCCCCCCCTGGAGCTAGGCCTAGCAGAGGCTTTTGGCGCCAAAACGGGGAGGCTGGACCAGAAGCCGGAACCACCCTGTAAGCTAGACCAAACAGTGCTACAGCTAGCTAACCGAGTGTTCCAGAGCTCCGTGCAGGCGGCAGCAGCGGACAACAAAGTGGCGCTGCTTGCATTTCACATGTCCAAGCAGCTGGAAAAAAACTGAGCTGCCGGAGCAGACAAAGAACTCGCTTTGCACGCTGGCAGACGTGATTCTGAACCTGTGCGCCGCCTCCACCTCCTGCTTGTCCCGCTCTACAGGGTGGCTAACCATGATCCACCGCGCCATCTGGCTACGCCATGCGCCGAATATGCCGGAGTATCTAAAGAAAGAGCTGCTCCAAGGGGCGTTCTTATCGGAGAATTTGTTCGGGGCGAGTCTGAAGGACTTGAAGAAAAAGCTCAAGATGGCAGAGGAAACGTCTGAGACTGTGAAGAGCCTGATGTCTGCTAAGCAGCCCCCACGCCGCTTCGAGAACTGGAAGGACGGTCGCCAGCAGAGGCAACAGTTCAGACAGTCCACGGCTGCAGCTGCCTCCAACCGTGCAAACCTGAACCCCCTTCCACACAAGGAGCAGCGGTATCAGAACCAGTACCAGAACCAGTACCGCAAGCCTCCTGTCGCGCAGCAGTTCCAGAAGGGCGGGCGCTATCAGGGGCAGAACTGGTTGGGGCAGAAACACCAGCAGCCACGCAAGCGTGAGCAGCAGAAAAAATGACTAGCTGCAGGGAGTGTGCATGAAAGAAGTTCTGTCTGATTTGTTTTCAATAAATCAAGAGTGTGAACAGAATGTGTTTTCTCATGTGTCGAGCTCGTCCGTGGGGTCATGTCACCCTCTAGCGGCTCAGGTATGCACACTTCTCACCACTGATAAAAAGCTGGTCTCCAATAAACAGCTTTCTTTACAACTTTACAAAACCAGGTATTTTACATCCTCCAATGAACCCACACAGCAGCAGCCAGATCAGCTGCGCTGCAGCTCTGAGCACAGCAGGAGGAAACGCGTCTCACAGACCGAACACGAGCCGCCGCGGAAGCGGAGGGCAGTGTGCAGCGGAAGTGACGTTTTCCCTCAGCGTGGGTTCGCCTCCACTACAAGCTCGGAGGAGCCTGACTGTCCCTTTCCGGCCAGGGCTCCCGTGGGCCACTCACGTGGCGGAGGTAGAGCCCTCGAAATGGTTAACGATCATGTCACGCGCGAACGATCACGCGCACGCGCGCCCACTGTCAGAGAGACACGCCCAGTGGAAGGAGCTGTGCACTCTCGACAAGTGGATGGACGCGCTCATCCGCAAGGGTTATGCGCTCCAGTTCGCTGCAAAACCACCTCCTTTCAGAGGAATATTAAAAACAGAGCTGACAGATTCAGAGCAGACCTCCCTGAGGACAGAGATAACAGAGCTGCTGTCAAAGGGAGTGGTTGCCAGAGTTCCAGACGAGGAGAAAAACACAGGGTTTTACTCCCGTTATTTTCTCGTCACGGAGAAATCAGGCGGCTGGAGACCGATTCTCGATCTGTCGACGTTCAACAAATTGACCGTGAAGAGGGGTTTTCACATGCTGACAATGAAGCAACTGCTGAAAAACATAAAACAGAACGATTTCTTCACCTCACTCGACCTGCGGGACGCTTATTGGCACTTACCAATAGTTCCAAAACACAGGAAGTTCCTGCGCTTCTCCTTCGAGGAAGCTCAGTTCGAGTTCGAGAGGTTACCCTTCAGCTACTCTTTAGCCCCGTGCACGTTTACGAGATGCGTTGGGACCGCGCTCCAGCCGTTGCGCACAGCTGGAATGAGGATTTTCTTTTACCTCGACGATCTGCTTCTGTTAAGCAGCTCGAGGCAGGAAGCTGCAGCTCAAACCAAAGTTTTAGCGGAGCACTTGTTAAAACTGGGGTTTTCAATCAACTGGGGGAAAAGTTCCCCCCTCCCAGATCAAAGGATTATTTATCTGGGGGTAGAACTCAACTCGTGCACGATGAGAGCTCGTCTTTCCGAGCAGAGAGCGCACGACCTGGCAACGCTGTCGCGAGTCAGACCAGGAAAAATAGTGACAGCGGCGACCATCATGCGGCTTCTGGGGCTGATAGCGGCCGGTCACGTGGTCGTGGAGTTAGGTTTGTTGCATATGAGGACGGTGCAACGCTGGTTTGCCCGCCTGCACGTGGATCCGGTGCATCAAAAGAGGCGGATGATCAGGGTTCCCCCCTCCGCGGAAGCCGATTTACGTCACTGGGGGAATCCTCTGACGTTGTCAGAGGGGGTCTCCATGACCACACCTACGTCTCATATCCCAGTCTTCACGGACGCCTCCCTGAGGGGCTGGGGGGCGACGTGTCTGGGTTAAATGGTGGGAGCGAGGTGGCCAGAACACACTCGCTTCCATATAAACGTTTTGGAACTTCTGACAGTTTACAAAGTAGTGCAGCATTTTGCTCCCCTGCTTCGAGACCAACATGTACTGATACACACCGACAACCAGGTGGCAACATCGTACATAAATCAACAAGGCGGCATCCGCTCAGCCCAACTGCTGGATGTGGCAAAGCAGCTCCTGCTCTGGGCTCACCAGAACCTACGCTCTCTGCGAGCAGTGTACATTCCTGGTGTTCTGAACAGAGGAGCGGACATTATGTCGGGGGTGGGGGGGGCACGTCAGGGAGACTGGGCCCTACATCCCGACATAATAACACAGATCTGGTCCAGGTTTGGCCAACCGAGCGTGGACTTGTTTGCGTCACGGGAGAGCGCTCAGTGCGCACTGTGGTTCTCTCTGAGCTCGAAAGACGACCCTCCCCTTGGAGTGGACGCTTTTGCGCACAGTTGGTGGCCAGAGAAACTACTATACGCTTTCCCACCTGTGGCTCTCATATCACGCGTTCTGGAGCGAGTCCAGAGGGAGAAGCTGTCAGTCATCCTGATAGCTCCAGAGCGCAAATATGCGCTGTGGTTCCCGGTCCTCCAGCAGCTGTTGTGGGACAAACCCCTGCAGTTTCCGTGGAGAGAGGATGCGCTTCTGCAGGCAGGAGGGGCGATCATGCACCCTCCAGAGATAGGCCAACCCCTGTGGGCTTGGAGGCTGAACGGAGCCGTTTAACTTGTCTGGGCCTGTCTCCAGCCGTGGTAAAAACTATTCAAGATGCACGCGCGGCGTCCACAACAACTGTGTACGCGTCAAAATGGGCAGCTTTCCAGCGCTGGTGCACCGAAAGAGGGGTCGACGCCACATCATGTGAGCTGAGCTGCGTGTTGTCATTCCTTCAGCTGTTACTAGAGAGGAATTTAGCCTATAGCACGATTAAAGTATATGCCGCTGCTATTTCCTCGTGTCATGAAGGTTTTGGTGACAGGACGTTATTTAATCACACGCTGTTGAAGCGTTTTCTGCGAGGTGTGCGCAGACGTAAACCAATGAGGCGTGACCTCTCACCTCATTGGGATCTGTCCCTGGTTTTACGTGCCCTGATCAAAGCTCCTTTTGAACCTCTGAACGACGTGTCACTGAAGTTTCTGTCACTCAAAACTGCACTCTTACTGGCGCTGACGTCAGCAAAGAGAGTGAGTGATCTGTGTGCACTGTCTGTGGCCCCATCATGTTTACAAATCCAACAAGATGGAAGCTCTGCCACTTTAAGGCCCAATCCAGTTTTTATGCCAAAAAATTTAAACAGTGCGTTTACATCAAGGCAAATTATTTTAAATGGGTTCCATCTTCCTCCTCACACTTCAGAGGAGGAGGCAAAACAACATTTGTTGTGCCCTGTCCGTGCACTAAAATGTTATGTGGCACGAACGGCCAGTTTACGCCAGTCCCAGAGTTTGTTCATCCACTACAGGGACAGCTCTGTGGGGCGAGCTCTGTCATTCCAGTGGCTCTCACACTGGCTGCGTGAAGCCATCTCAGAAGCTTACAGAGTGTGTGGAGCAGAACCTCCTCAGACGCTACGTGCTCATTCTACACGGGCGTTGGCGTCTTCTGCAGCTTTACATGGTGGGATGACAGTAAGCGATATTTGCTTGGCGGCCTCGTGGGCCACGCCCTGCACGTTCATAAGATACTACCTGCGTGACATGTCAGGTCCCTCCATGACTAATTCAGTCCTGGAAGTTATGGATTAGCAGGGAAATGTTTTTCATGTGGTGTTCTGCCACTCCACCTGCCTCTGTGCAGGATGTGTGATGGTGCATTCACACCTAACAGCGTTTCAACGGCAGGAGCGTCCAGCTTACTTGCAAAGTCAATGGGGGACGCGCTTCCAGCCGCGTCTTGGCGTCGGGCGTCACGTCACGTGTGTGTTGAGCATGATGGAAAGCGTTTTTCCGTGCACGTGAACCCGCGTCAGCCTCCAAAGCACACGTTGATTCCATCCATCCATTTTCGTCCGCTTATCCGGGGTCGGGTCGCGGGGGTAGCAGCCTAAGTAGGGAGGCCCAGACTTCCCTCTCCCCAGCCACATGGAGCAGCTCCTCTGGGGGAATCCCAAGGCGTTCCCAGGCCAGCCGAGAAACATAGTCCCTCCAGCGTGTCCTGGGTCTTCCTCTGGGCCTCCCGGTGGGACATGCCCGGAACACCTCCCCAGGGAGGCGTCCAGGAGGCATCCTAACCAGATGCCCGAGCCACCTCAACTGGCTCCTCTCGATGTGGAGAAGCAGCGGCTCTACTCCGAGTCCCTCCCGGATGACTGAGCTTCTCACCCTATCTCTAAGGGAGAGTCCAGCCACCCTGCGGAGAAAACTCATTTCAGCCGCTTGTATCCGAGATCTCGTTCTTTCGGTCACAACCCAAAGCTCATGACCATAGATGAGGGTGGGAACGTAGATCGATCGGTAAATTGAGAGCTTTGCCTTTCGACTCAGCTCTCTCTTCACCACGACAGACCGGTACAGCGCCCGCTTCACTGCGGACGCTGCACCTATCCGCCTATCGATCTCACGCTCCAGTTTTCCCTCATTCGTGAACAAGACCCCGAGATACTTAAACTCCTCCACTTGGGGCAGGACCTCATCCCCGACCCGGAGAGGGCATGCTACCCTTTTCCGGCTCAAGACCATGGCCTCGGATTTGGAGGAACTGATCCTCATCCCGGCCGCATCACACTCAGCTGCAAACCGCTCCAGCGAAAGCTGTAGATCACGATCTGATGAAGCCAATAGGACCACATCATCTGCAAAAAACAGAGAAGCGATTCTAAGGCCACCAAAACGGATCCTCTCAACACCTTGGCTGCGCCTAGAAATTCTGTCCATAAAAGTTATGAACAGAATCGGTGACAAAGGGCAACCTTGGCGGAGTCCAACTCTCACTGGAAACGAGCCTGACTTACTGCCGGCAATGCGGACCAAGCTCTGACACCGGTCGTACAGGGACCTAACAGCCCATATCAATGGGCCTGGTACCCCATACTCCCGGAGTACCCCCCACAGAACCCCCCGAGGGACGCGGTCGAATGCCTTTTCCAAGTCCACAAAGCACATGTAAACTGGTTGGGCAAACTCCCACGCGCCCTCCAGGACCCTGTTGAGGGTGTAGAGCTGGTCCAGTGTTCCACGACCAGCACGAAAACCACACTGCTCCTCCTGAATCCGAGGTTCGACTATCCGATGGACCCTCCTCTCCAGAACCCCTGAATAGACCTTACCAGGGAGGCTTAATGCCTGGTCCTCACTGAACGCATCCAAAAGCTCCCAATGCTCTGTGTTTGCTGCTTGTCAACAGATGTCTGTTTCCACTGCAGACGCGCAGTGGGAGGAGCGTCTGGCTCCCTTCTCGGTCAGATCCGTGTTGTTTTGCTGTGCACAGAGCAGATAAAATCAGCTTCACGGGAGCCTCGTTAACACTTGAGTGGGTTTTCTACGAGCCGAACTGCAACTCCAAAAGTCTTTGTTGAGATTAAAACGTTTTTTTTTTTAATGTTTGGGTTGATGTACACTCGAGTGGACAGCAGAAACTTTAAAAATGCCATGTTTTCCTACCGGATGCTGTTTTCGTCCACAGAAAGTCCCGTCGTCGTTGCATCATCACATAGAAGAGTCTCTCCCGAGTGGTTGCTGATAATCTGCGAGCAGAAGAAGCAGGACAAACCCAGCTTCTACAGTGGCTGCTGTCTGCGCGCGCGTGCGTGACAAGGGACTGCCGGGTGCTGCTGCGCTGCTTGAACTGCTGTAGATGCGCCGCGTCACGCCCCGCTGCTCCAAGATGCGCGGCCCCCATAGACTTTCAATGTAAAGTGGCTGCTTCAGCTGCGCGAGATGCGTTTGGTGAGGATTCAGCATTAGAGTGTTATCCCCCTATAGTTGGAACACACCCTACGGTCCCCCTTTTTGAATAGGGGAACCACCACCCCAGTGCTAATCCAAGGGAACTGCCCCCGATGTCCACGCAATATTGCAGAGTCGCGTAAGCCAACACAACCCCACAACATCCAGAGCCCTAAGGAACTCAGGGCGAATCTCATCCACCCCCGGAGCCCTGCCACCGCGGAGCTTTTTAACCACCTCGGTGACCTCAGCACCAGAGATTGGAGAGCCCGACCCAAAGTCCCCAGGCTCCGCTTCCTCAGTGGAAGACGTGCCAGTAGGATTGAGGAGGTCTTCGAAGTACTCCGCCCACCGACTCACAACATCCCGAGTTGAGGTCAACAGCACGCCATCCCCACCATAAATGGTGTTGGTCGCGTACCGCTTTCCCTCCCCTGAGACGCCGGATGGTGGACCAGAATCGTCTCGAAGCCGTACGGAAGTCATTCTCCATGGCCTTTAATTAATTAATTTAAACTGAGTGTTTCAATTTAAAGTGTAGTTAAAAAGTTTCTTTGACAACTTAATATGACCTGTTTATTTAATTGAGTTACTAAGCTTCTTATGATAATTTAAACCGTCAATATTTGTACTCTAATGCAGTACTGTATAATACTTTCTCTGACCACTGTGGGTCCTCTTGGTTTTAGCGAAATAATTTGGACTTTTTTTTGCCGATAAAAATGCTATTAAATTGGACAGTTATTGATTTAGCTATGCTAAAATGCTAACATGAAGCCCACTGTTAAATTGTCAGATTTTAACGTTGTTAAGACTTAAAGCCTAAAATATTTGGATTAGAATTTTGTAAACAAGATCGATCAATTACTCAAATGTTAGTATGTCATTCGGCTATATTTATTTGTTTTAAAACATGCATGCAAATATTTATTTTAAGAGTTTAATTTTAGCTGAATATCGATGAATGTATCACTTCTGTCTACTTTTTCAGAGATGAAATTGTACATCTATAATTATCTAGTAAGTGCAGAAAATAGAACGATTAACGTTTCATCCATCCATCCATCCATTTTCTTCCGCTTATCCGGGGTCGGGTCGCGGGGGTAGCAGCCTAAGTAGAGAAGCCCAGACTTCCCTCTCCCCAGCCACATGGAGCAGCTCCTCTGGGGCAGCACGGTGGCACAACTGGTAGAGCTGCTGCCTCTCAGCGAGAAGGTTGCCGGTTCAAATCCCGGTCCGGGGCCTTTCTGGGTGGAGTTTGCATGTTCTCCCCGTGCATGCGTGGGTTTCCTCCGGGTACTCCGGTTTCCTCCCACAGACCAAAAAACATGCTTGTTAGGCTGATTGGTGACTCTAAATTGACCCTAGGTGTGAGTGTGAGAGTGGATGGTTGTTTGGTGTGAGTGAGACAGGTCCCTCTTGTAAATGAGTCCCCGTGACTCAACGAGGCTAGCCTGTATAATGCCCCTTTTCCACTTGGTGGCCCGGCTCGGATGTGACGTCATATTTGCGTGCCAAGCGCGCGTTGGAGAGCATTTCCACCTCACAGATGCGCGGCGCCGCGCCAAGATTCCGGACTCATCTCAGAGCAGGTCCGAGGCCGGCTGGCCCCGTACCGTGAGGAGGAGGCTGGACTGAGTTTGAGGAAGTGGCTGCCGTGAGGGAGCAAACACCGAAGGACTTTACAAGATTAACATGGTAAAAACAATTATTTGTATTAAAAATTACAGCACACATGTGAACTATTCCTTAATAATTCCACGTTGTTGTCAAAACGGCAGGATTTAAAAAAGTAGTTTCGCCACGTGCACGCGCGCGCCCGCGCGCGCACGTGAGCCGTCTTTATTTCTATAATGTAGCTAAATAAACGCTTTAAAAAATATAGTTCATAGCTGACGTTATATCAAGAGGGTGCTTGAGCTTAACAGTTCCTTAATAATTTCACGTTGTGGTCAAATCAGCTGGTTTTAACAAAGTAGGTCGACACGTGCACATCACATGCATGCGCGGGTGGGGTCGATCGGCGTTCTTTGTTTTAAATGTAGCTAAATAAAAGCTTAAAAAATATATTTCATAGCTGCTTTATACCACGAGGGTTCCTCAGGTTAACAAGTCCTTAATAATGTCACGTTGTGGTCAAATCTGGATTTAAATTGATTTGTTTTGACTAATTCCAAACCTATCACATGTGCTTCGAAAATAAATTATTAAAAAATCGAATTTTAATTCAAATAACTCCAACAGCTTACAGTATGCACATAAACATGTAGTGATTACACTCTGTTGGTTTGAAAAATATCTGCTTTGTGGTTTCTGAGATCTAAGATATGTGTTAAATACTAGTAGAAAAAAAAAGCTAGGTCGACACACTTATGTCTATTAAAAATCGAATTTTAATTCAAATAACTCCAACAGCTTACAGTGTGTATATAAACATGTAGTGATTACACTGTGTTGGTTTGAAAAATATCTGCTTTGTGGTTTCTGAGATATTTGATATATGTATATATATCTTACATATATCTTATAAAAGATATCTACATATAAAACAGTTTCTAGACTGAATTACCGGTAACCATGTTTTTCTTTTTTTTTACAGTTAAGACGAAGAAGTCAACACCAGAATTTATCAACTTGTGTCTTCTGGAGGAAGCACATGAGACAACAGGAAAAAAATCATTTAGGTGGATGCAGTATTTATTTTTGTGCTTTTTTCACTTCTTAGTTTTCATAATAAACATTTTATTTCTTAAGTGGTGTCATTGAACAATAATTTCCTAAACATATTTTACAATGTTAAGTGTGTACAGTATAGTGTTTGTTTAAAAACATACTGGAAGTTAAGAATATTACACAATATTATTGTGGGCGACCGTGGTGTAGTGGTAATGGCAGTCGACCCCTGATCGGAAGGTTGGAGGTTCGAATCCCGCATCCGCCCACCATGTGTTGTGTGTCCCTGGGCAAGACACTTAACCCCGAGTTGCTCCCGGTAGGTCTGGATGGCGCCTTGCAAGGCAGGCTACCACTACCGGTGTATGAATGTCTGAATGAATGGGTGGATGGCTGGTATTGTAAAGCGCTTTGGGGCTCCTCACAGGGGGCTGGAAAGCGCTATATAAATAAGCTCCATTTACCATTCAATATTTTCCATTTGCATTTGACCTTTAAAGAATCATAAGAAAAAGATTATTAGATTTGAACAGCCATCCATCCATCCATCCATCCATCCTTCCTGTTGTCGTGTCATGAGTAGTGCAGCAGCTTTTGCCAGGATGCACAGATGTCAACATGAACCCATCCATCCATCCATCCTGATGTCGGGTTGTGGGTGCAGCAGCTTTTCCAAGGATGCACAGACGTCGCCATCAACCCCGATGAAGCTGTTCTTGGATGCCCAAACGAGTTTCCTGATCAACAAACATTTAATTATTAATACTTTGTTTTTACGTTTAAAGAAACATGCTTTTAATGTTTATGGGACAGTTTAAACCAAATTATCCATTTGCATTTGACTTTGAATTAGCCCTGACAAAATATTACCGTTTAAATTTAATGAAATACAAACATTTAATATTACCTTACTGTAAAAATAGTTTAACTGATTACAGGGCAGTGTGATCAATGTGTTAAGCAATGTTAACAGGAACCTTGTGCATATATGAGAATAATCTTTATTATAAAGAAACAAAATGGAAAACACAGGGGTTTAAAACAAGCTGAAAAGTCTATAAAGTAAGATCAGAGCATTAAATAGCTCAAGGGACATTACCGCCAACAGGTGGTGAGACAAGGTTCTGCAGGGTGTTCTTCTTCTAACGTTTAGTGGTGGCTAGTAAATAGCTTGAGGTAACACTACCGCCACCACGTGGTAGGACGAGTGAGATTCTACACCCCGCCCACAGAAGGGCTGCAGATAGTGAATGGAGACAAAACCGTGCATGTGAGCCGATCCTAACTGGACCAGACCGGACCAGACTGGGCCGCTCTGGGCCGGTAGTGGAAAAGGGGCATATAAAGGTTGAATGAATGAATGACTCCCAAGGCGTTCCCAGGCCAGCCGAGAAACATAGTCCCTCCAGCGTGTCCTGGGTCTTCCTCTGGGTCTCCTCCCGGTGGGACATGCCCGGAACACCTCACCAGGGAGGCGTCCAGGAGGCATCCTAACCAGATGCCCGATTAACGTTTTCAGTTAAATTTAGTTATGTTTAGATGGACAGAAAAACGGATGCGGTATGGGTCTGGCAGCCCCTCCTTTTTCAAATGATGCCTCAAGTAATTTTTGACCAATAGCTGAATAAAAGTGTAACCCTGATTGTTTTTTCTGTGTTTTTAGGAAAAGATCTATCGACAAGCTTCAAGCAAAGCAATATCAAGTTTTTGGTTCGTGAAGTTATTTAAATAAAAATCTTTTTTTTTTTTTAAACTAGTAACTTTATCTCCTGTGCTTTTTTCATTTGTTTTATTATCTGCCTTTTTGTCAGCACAGTTATTATCTTGTAAACTAGTACTGTAATTATTAATTTTCAGATATCTGGTTTTAGTTTTTATCTCTATGGTTGCTTCCTATGATTATTTTATGTTTTTTCGCTGTTTTTCTCAATAACTTAAAATCACACTTTCACACACACAGCAAGGGGGAGAAACAGAGAAGCGTGTTCACAAAGGCGGGGGCCAAAACTGCCCACAGGGACACACACAGAGATGAGCACAAGTAGGCTCCCACACAGAAACATAGCGACAGGAGCAGAGCAGCTCACACTCAAAGAAACAACGTATAAACAATTTCAAAATGACATATAAACAACTTCAAACGACGCATAAACAATTTCGAAACGACGCGTCTAAGAAATAATGTCTTATGTTTCCTAGATCTCACTCGAAACGTCCAATTAAGGTCTCTGCAGATCTAGTCTCATAAACATGCTCAATTTGACTTCACTAAAAAAAATGATCTGCCTCACTTCTAAAAATAGCAAAGGTCTTTGTTACCTACATCTACGTACGTGCGCAATCAATACCATCAGCTCTAGAAATTAGGAACGTCACTTTAAAAATTAGGAGGTCTTGATCCAGGTTGAACTAGTTCAAAACGTACTTTACGACGTATCAACACACTTTTCACACTCACTTTCTTGTTGATCTGTACGGTGTCTGAATGGAAATCTACGTCAATCTGACCCTGATGGCTCCAATGGACAGAAGATGCTGGTCAGAGACAAATCCCTTGGACTTTGAGAATTTTGCTGTGCGCACAGATCTTCGCAGCGCGCCCTGTTTGGAGTTCACTAGGAGCAGGTATGAGGAGACCCCGGTTGTTTCGGCCCCAATAATGATAGGAATTTTAAACACCTTCACCTTAATAAAACCACACAAAATAATAATAATAATAATGAATTCAATTTATAACGCACTTTTCATTAATGAAAATCTCAAAGTGCTACAAGGAGCAACAGAATTAAATGTCAATAAAACAAATAATAAAACAATTAAAATCAATAACAATATCAGCTAAGATCAAAAGTAGAATCATGAGGAGGTAGAGTATGCTTGGTCGAAAAGAAAGGCCTTCAAGCCGCTCTTAAAGTCAACCACAGACTGTGGGGCTCTTAGACAGTCAGGAAGAGAGTTCCACAAAAGAGACAAGAAATGAATTATTTCACAGATCACAAACTTTGCAAAGTGGGAAATTGTTTACAGTACACCTTTGAAACGAGGTTTCAAACATGATGCAAACAAAGTCCAATTTGGTCAGCCGCTTTGTGCCTTTTTATTCAAGATAGAGGCGGAGTTGATGACTAACACATATCTCTGACACTTTCACAGATAAAACAAACGTGAAGTCATGTTTCCGTTCAAACAGGAACATCATATCAAAACATTTAGTCATGAGCAAAACTTAAAGACTTGTCTGTTCTGCATCCAAGAAAAACAACATGTTTGTACTTCAGATAAAGGGTTGATGAAAACAGAGAACTTTGATTGAAGTAAGCTGGGTGATGACTTTGTCAGAGTGCATTAAGCAAGGTGAAGGGCAAAAAAGAGGAAGATGGAGGGGCGCCCACCGCCTAAATACCCAGAGGGCGGGGCCTCTGGTGCGGCGGTGACGCCCCTGCCGTAAAGGCGTGAATGTACTGTATTCCTTCAGGTAATCGCGCGGGGGCGCAAATCCCATAGCAAGTATGTTGCACCGAGTGAACCAAACTGAAAGGGAACTGTCTTGCCCTGCAGCATGAACAACCACCTGATGTTGAAACTAACAGCCAGACTCAGTGATGGAGGACTTTAAGGCTTTAGCTCTGTGTCTGCTTCAAGATAAATAAGAACGTGCTCCACCTGTTTCAGAGCTTTTCAGGTTGTTTTCAGCTTGTTCATTGATTCACCGTGATATGCTAGTAGATGGAGCTAAATATGCGAGTAGATTAGCTAAAAATGCTACTAGAAGTAATTTGCAGCCACTTCTTCCACTCGCCCTCCATCCCTCCCTCTGTAGCAGGCAGCAGAATGATTATATTGATTAAATTAAATTCACAAAGCTCGGACTAACTTCGCTCGCACTGTTCACACATAAACAAATGTAGTTTTTGCTCCTCCTGAAGTCGTGCACATATTACATGCAAAACGTCATCAAAACGATTTACTTACAGTTCAAGAAATGCATGCACACTGTAAATTGTGTAAACGCACAATAATACCATGAGTACTGTGCACCAAAACAATTTAATGACTTACTTTTTGGTCGTGTCTTGCCATGTAGGGTGATCAGACAGCTCCTCTTCGCGTCATGGGCTTCTTGCAAACTGCTGCTGCGCATGCGCGCGCATGCATATTAAAGCTCCACTGACATGTTCTTTTAACTTTTCAAAAAATGGCACAACATATATAAATATTAAGATAGACCTCTGACCGTTTTTGCTAAAATAATGTTCAATGAATGAAATTTCCTCTCAAAATATTTTAAATTTAGCGCCGTTTTTTTAGACCATAAATCCGGATTTTCCGGTCACGTGTCAGCATTACCGATTTGACGTCACGTCCGATACTGAACTCTGCTCAAACCGTACATTGAATGGACAAAAATATAAACGCATCCGTCGAATTTAGCCAATTAAAACTACATTTTAGCGATTTGGCTTCAGTTTGGGGAAAAAAAAGTTATTTTGAGTGATGCACAACGAACGGAAAGGTTTATATTCTCCGTTTTGCTTTTTTTTTTCAAGGGAGGTTTCACATTGAGCACCAGATGGCAGCAGAGCTATCGTGATAACTCTTACAGAAGCAACACGGAGAATATAAACCTTTCCGTTCGTTGTGCATCACTCAAAATAACTTTTTTTTCCCCAAACTGAAGCCAAATCGCTAAAATGTAGTTTTAATTGGCTAAATTCGACGGATGCGTTTATATTTTTGTCCATTCAATGTACGGTTTGAGCAGAGTTCAGTATCGGACGTGACGTCAAATCGGTAATGCTGACACGTGACCGGAAAATCCGGATTTATGGTCTAAAAAAACGGCGCTAAATTTAAAATATTTTGAGAGGAAATTTCATTCATTGAACATTATTTTAGCAAAAACGGTCAGAGGTCTATCTTAATATTTATATATGTTGTGCCATTTTTTGAAAAGTTAAAAGAACATGTCAGTGGAGCTTTAACTAAATGTATGCTACCATAACATGTATGCTGGCTGGACAGAACAGCGGCAGATTTTTATTTTTGTCAGGTTTCGTGGACTGTAGGAAGCCGGTAGGAAACCGGAGAGAACTTTTTTCTTTTCTTTCTGACTAGCGGCATGAATGGGGGTTTAATCAGATACATACAGCACAGAAAGTAAAATACGTGAACAAAATATTGGTGGGGACTGTCCCCTACAGGTCAATATTGGTGGGGACATGTCCACACCTGTCCTTCGGGAAGTTACGCCACTGCTGTACGCATATTAATGATACTGTAGTGTAGCCCATTGCATTAGGTAATACATTCAGCAAGTACTTTTACTTTAATATTTTTAAGTATTTTTAAAAGCAAGTACAGTACTTATTTACTTACACTTAAGTAAAAACATTAATATGGTACTTCTACTTTTACTAGAGTACATTTTTGTCTGTTTATTTGTACTTTTACTTAACTACAGTGTTTGAGTACTTTTTCCACTACTGCTAATAGCACAACAACAACAGCCTACTGTCTGTATGATAAAAACACTGAATCAGTAGATAAGAACAGTTTTTCCTCACTTGTCTGTCTCCTCCCGGTCAGTAGTTCTTCAGAGAAAGGCAGACGCATAGGCCTGTCAGTGTCTCTTGTATTTCATTACCTCTCTGCTTAAACCGCTACTTCGTGCTGAAGCAGAAACGATACAACGTTCAACATTTTCCGTTATCTGACAAGTAGCAAGTCTACCCCACTTTATTCACCAAAAACTTTTTTTTTTAATTCACCAAAAACTGTTCTGTAATCTGGGACGTTCGCTGCGTTGAGCTCTACAGTTAACCGCCTTATTTTCCTGTGCGAGAGGCAATTGCGTCCTGCGTCACGGGCAAAAGGTAAAGGTAACAAGGTGACCAGAGGGCTTATTGTGTTGTTTTTCTTGCAAAATACAAAAACCCAACGGAAAAAAAAAAAATTAAGTACATGTTATTATGTGTCAGAGGAGGGCTTAGAAAATAATAATAATAAAAAATATATATATATATAAAAAAAAATTGACCAAAAGAGCACTTTATGGCAAGGAGCAAAAGGGGCCGGTGCTCAAGCCCCCCTATACGTTCACCATGCTCCATGATTTTACTTGATTAATCTTTTTATGCACTGCTCTTTTACTGTTATTATGGCTGACATTAAAATGTTCCATGATCCTTATTATGTAACAATCAGTCTTGATGTGACCAGTCAGTAAAGAAACAGTGAATAGATCATTTTTATTATCCTCAAGGTTTGATTGACTGATATGATATTGATGTGATGTGTTGTCAGAGAGTCTTTGAGTCTCCGTCTCCCACAAACAACTCCCTGATGTGTTTCTGTGTGCAGGTGACGCTTCTGAAAACAGCTGGACAGAGTGGGAGGTGAAACGTCTGGCTCCTGGGTGATTCTATGGATCTGCCACTGTGTGTTCATTCCTCCTTCCTGTCCTCTCAAACCCAGCCGATCGATCGAAGCAGATGACCACTTGTCCTGAGCCTGGTTCTGCTGGAGGTCTCTTCCTCATGAAGGAGTTTTTCCTTTCCACTGTTGCATCTGTGCTCGCTTAGGATGGGAGACTGTGTCAAAGTGAAAACACAAAGCAATCTGCTGGCTCCTTAGATAAATATTGTTATTAAATCATCTTTAATTATGTATGACATCTTATGTTGTGAAATGGTGCCATATAAATAAACTGAATAGAATAAAATTACTTTTTCAGTTCAGGAACTCGGAACAGCTCAGAACCTCAGACAGGTGACGGCATTGCTGGCTATTCTCCAAAGCGTTGCAATAAATCTGACAAAGTCTACACCTGATTGTTTTGGGAATCTCTTTTTTTCCATGCCACCTGTCCTGTTCCTGAGCAAGTTGTCCACGAGTTTTAGTTTTCTTAAATTCCTGTTATTAAGTTGCTTTGGAAGGCAGCACGGTGGCACAACTGGTAGAGCTGCTGCCTCTCAGCGAGAAGGTTGCCGGTTCAAATCCCGGTCCAGGAGCCTTTCTGGGTGGAGTTTGCATGTTCTCTCTGTGCATGCGTGGGTTTCCTGCGGGTACTCCGGTTTCCTCCCACAGAGGAAAAACATGCATGTTAGACTGATTGGTAACTAAAATTGTCCCTAGGTGTGAGCGAGAGTGTGAATGATTGTTCGTCTCGTTTGTCTGTGGTCCTGTGATGGACTTGTGACCCGTCCAGGGTGTACCTCGCCCCTCGCACTGTGATTGCTGGACATGGGCACCGGCGACCCCCATCACCCAAAAATGGAAGAAGAGGGTTAAAGATAATGGATGGATGGAAGTTGCTTTGGATAACATCATATTTACCTCCTGCTGTCTGGAATCTCAGATCTTCAGCTCCACAACTTAAACACCAATAAATATTGAGCAGCTGCATATCAATCAAGAATCCAATAATTTGTTTTAAAATCATAACACTAATCTCTTCATTTTCCATGTGCTTAATGTTATTTAAAAAAATAAAATAAAAATGATTGCATAGTAATAAACATGCTCTGTCCAAGGTTTCTGTGAGCATGTTACTGATTAAAATATGCATCCAATGACTGAGAACATCTAGTCTCAGTACCTAATTTGTTGTCTGAGTGTTCATTTTTAGGGTAAAACATGGGTAATATCTTTAGTTGTTGCATTCAGTTTTATTTACTTTTCACATTACAGTTTGATTTGGAAACAAGCCTGCATTCTAACAGCTTAAATGTTGTATGAATATTTTTTGCTTTGCTAGTTCAAAATCAGGAAGAAAAAAAAAACACAAGTTTGTTTTAACTGCTGCCAAGATAAATCCACTTTATCACTGTTCTTTTGCTTCAAATGCTGCTGCCACAACAGTTTCAACTTATGATCTACATGATTTATCTGTTAGTTTAGGCTAGAATAAACATTAGCTACAAAAAAAGGTAAAAAACAAAACAGAAACAATTGGACATGTATGTTGAAGCTAAAGATGCTTTGCTTCATCTGGGAGATGTTATCAATTTGAAAATGTCTGGAGTGTGTGAAGTTCCAAACATGATAAAACTGCACGAGTGGTCTGGTTCTGTACCTGGATTCACCTGCAGATTAGACTGGAACTACTGGCCACGGATAATGGAAGCACATTAGTGTCATTATCTGCCTGGCTCAAAGGTCACCTGTAGCATAGAGCTGACCTGGAATCAGGCCTAAAGCTGCAGTTTTTCAAAGATGAAATCGGAGACCTCCTCCTCTGTTTTAGTTGTATTTTCTCGTTTGACGTAAATAGCTGCCTTCACCCTCCTCTCAAACCATCTGTCTTCTCTGTCCAAAATATGAACATTTTGGTCCAGGACACGCTGGAGGGACTATGTTTCTCGGCTGGCCTGGGAACGCCTTGGGATTCCCCCAGAGGAGCTGCTCCAAGTGGCTGGGGAGAGGGAAGTCTGGGCCTCCCTACTTAGGCTGCTACCCCCGCAACCCGACCCCGGATAAGCGGACGAAAATGGATGGATGGTCCAGGAGCGATTCTAGCATCTGATCTTTAGGGGTGCTTAGCCCCTAGTGTTGACAATGGCTTGAACATCACGGCACGGCAGCCATTGGTGTCAGAAACATTTGTAATGTGGGGGTGACACACTGGTCTTGGGGTCCTCTCTCAGAAAATTTTGAGTAAAGTAGATGCCATTTCCTGCATTCTAGTGTATTTTGATGGGTTGTTAAACATCTATGTTTACCTATAAACACTTGTTTTAATTCCCTGATGCATGCTCAATAATCCAGGTAGAAACATCCAAAAAAGCTAAGTCTGGTCCTCTGGACATTCAAAAAACAAAACAAAGCAAAAAAATTTTTTTTTGCTTTGTTTTGTTTTTTGAATGTCCAGAGGACCAGACTTAGCTTTTTTGGACTTGATTTAATTATTAGTTTAGAGAAAAAGTAGCCTGACCAACAGCTCTCCTTGTGTGAATAGAGCACGCTCCACTCCTCTCACAAATCCTAATAATGGTTTCTTTATTTTTCAGTTGTTCCGAGTTAAAATTTAGGGCTGCTTGAGCACCCCAAAATGAGGCTAATTGTCACTGCGTTGGTCCTCAAAAGTGTCCTTCATCCTTGAGGTGTGGATTGCCGAGACTTGTTCTGAAGAGCTGCTCTCCAGTGTTGAGCCATGCATCTGTGGAGAGATTGTTCAGTTTCTCCAGTAAAGAGGCCTGAACATTCCTCACTGCACTGAACTGAACAAACACTAGAGGCTAGTGTCCACTTTTGCACCAGTAGATTAACCCTGAGCCTGTTCAGGGATGAAGAATTCAGGGAATACTTTCTCACTGGGAAACTGAGAGTTATTACTTTTTAAGTCACTAAAGATTTTATATCCATAAAAAATAATAATTTGATAGTTTGTTTTGCCTTCTGCATGATTTGTTTCAATATACCAACCGTTACATGAATCTGTGCCAAAGCTTAATGCAAATGCAAAAAAGCTAAGTCTGGTCCTCTGGACATTCAAAAAACAAAACAAAACAATGCAAAAAAAAAAACTGTAGAAACGTTTCGTCTTTCGTCCGAAAAACTTCCTCAGTCTGAGAAGCTGAGTTCAGCTCAGTCTTATAAATAGCACCCTCCCATATAAGACTGAGCTGAACTCAGCTTCTCAGACTGAGGAAGTCTTTCGGACGAAAGACGAAACGTTTCTACAGTTTTTTTTTTTTTGCTTTGTTTTGTTTTGTTTTTTGAATGTCCAGAGGACCAGACTTAGCTTTTTTGGATTTTTCTACCTGGATTATTGAGCATGCATCAGGGGTTTAATGCAAATGTTCCTAACCCTAACCATGCTACAACCATATGACAGCTGTGCTGAGGGTTCAAAGTAAAATATTGCCTTTTTTTACTGTTGTAGCTGAATTTGTGAACACTTCATCCATCCATTTGCAATAAAATCTCCAGACTTAGCCTGACATCTGTCAAATGCTGCTTTACACTTATTTTCACTTCTTGTTTTGCATGAATTTAGTAGTAAGTGATCTACATCCTTGATGGAGGTCAGATGATAAACTTTGATGTTGTTTTTCTGCTGTGTTGTGAATGTAAATGCAGAAAATGTCCATGGTTACATCTAATTGATGTTTAGAGCCTCAAAGTCTAATTGAAACATGCTAAATGCGATTTACTTTAAATGTACGCATGAAAAAGAATAAAAATCATTTCTAACTGCAGCGTGAGCTGGCTTCTCTCGAGTTAAAGGTGTGTGACAGCCTCTTTAGAATGTATTGCCTCTGCTGCTCAACAGTGAGTGTAGGGAGCTGCTGAACAGACAGGAAGAGGTTATGACCCCGCTCCACTTTGACGTCGCTTGTCTTGGCTCCCAACTCCATTTCTTTAGACCCATCAGAGACTGGCTGAATTGTTTCCCAGTTCGAATCAATAGATGTCACTGGTACCTTCCGCCTCCTCTGTGTTGCAATAAGGCACAATAAAGGTGGAAGTAGTTTGAAATAAAACCCTGAATAACCACAGAAACCAGAAACTGCTGCACACAGGGAACTAGATATGTGTGAGTTTAGGTATTAAGACAAGTTAAAACAGAATTGTACGGAAGTGATATCATTGTTATTTTTTTATGCTGCTTTATAAAACTTTTTAAGCCTGCTGGCAATTCCAAAGAAGTGTCTGTAAGATACTGGAGAGAGGTTCTTTGATGGGAAGTCTTTGCCCACACATGACAGAGATACATTTGGACACAGAAAAAACGCTGACAAAACAAGAAAAGGGTAGATTAAACAGAAGAAACAATAATAGGAGTTTTGTTTTAAGGGTTAAAGGCTGCTGAAAGCATTTCCACCTCGACCGGACAATAAAGCACAGCAGCTACTGGAACAGAGCTCTCTGTTGTCCTCCAGCTCTTTCTGCCACAACGGCACATCAGCAGCTTCAACTGAAACCCAAAACGCCAAAGAGTTATAAATATCAGCTGACACTTTGAATGTGGTGATGATTTTTGGAAGCAACAAAGCCCAAAAGACTTTAGGTTGAAGTTGCATTGTAATTGCATTTATTTCTCCAATAGATATTCACATTCAGTTCCACTACAGCAAAAAAATACAAATCTTGTCATCCTCACAGTCATGGAAGAAACAAATCGATGTGAAAATCAAGGACAAGATATTCAAAACATTTTCTCATAAAGCAAGTCAAAGAATGCATTGTCACGGGCTTTCAACAGCAAAACAAACCAACATTTGGAATATACTTCACTTTAACCACAAACGAAAGCTAAAAATTTGGAATTTTAAATAAATGGAGCTAAAACATTAATACTTTTTATAAAAGTGTATACATCAAGGTTGATAACACTTAAAAAAAAAAAAAATTTTTTTTAGGAAAACATTGAGTTGTCACTTTCAGACTTTTGTTTTCTCAGTAAAATGAATGGGGAAAAAATAGCATATACAAAGTACATAAGAGGATACAGGACAAAATAATCAATATTTAAGCACACGTTTCAACGATAGACTGACTGGCCTTTCCCCATGTTCACAAAAGTGCAGCAAACAGCGCGGCGTGATGAAACACAAAGAAAAAATAGTATTTTACACATTTCCCATGAACTGATACTGGAGGACTGTCCCCTGTAATAATAACTGGGTGAACAGTGGTTAAGCTATCTGTCATGCAGAGTAAAGACAAACTTTACAGCTCTATGTGTTGATGATCATAAGAACAGCACATTAAAATCACAGCAAGAAAACGGCAAATAGAGAACTTAAAAAAATAAAGTAAGGGGCCAACTTGTTTAAAAAAAATTAATCTTATGGGTCCTTTTTACTGGTACAGCTACTGGTTTTAGCTTGTTTCAAGCGGTGGAGGCTGAACCACACAAGCCTCCCAAAGCCCTCGCATGTCCCTTTTGTCAGCTCACAACTGAGAACACAAGGTTGTTGACAGGCTGAGGTAAAGTGATGCTCCCGCTGGTCTACCACCTGCAGGGGTGGGGTCGGAAAGAACAACAGCGAACTCGCTGGATAAAAGAAAGTCCTCGCCTGGGTGCGTGTGTCATATTTCACCTGTTCATCTAATTCCAGCTGCAATTTGGCTCAATCTAGAACGGAAACACTGCACCAGAAAGGGAAAAGAGGGGTGTGTGCATGTTTTTCACATGAAACATGAAGAGTTTATAGCGTTTTGCACTAAAAGTATGTTTTGTTGAATAAATCTTGGTTACTAACACCACATTTTGCTTCATTATCTATAAAATTGGCTGCATTATAGATGTTTTTGTTTGTTAAGGTCGATTAGCTGTGGCAGCCATCTTGAAGTAAGCTGACAACAGTTGATGAGTTGCTGATTCCTTTCTAAGAGATTTGCCACAAACTAGCAAATAGTTCATGAGATATTTTGCTAACAAACACGGTTGACACCATTAGTTAACGCCAATGCTTTAGGTGAAGGCGTCAATCAACGTGTGGTGCTCAGAGTATGTTTTGCAAATGACTCCGCTACCACCACAGCAAGGTTTAGCTCAATATCTATAAAAGTGACTCTGAATCACTGATGAGTCGCCTTTTGCTGATTAGCTGTGACAGCCATCTTGAATTCTGATGACTTACATCAGTTCAGATCATTCCTTTTAAGTGTCATTAAAATCCTTCCAGTGGTTCATGAGATATTTTACTAAAACTACAGAAAAAGCATGCAAACACACTTTTGCACAAACACAGGCAAAACCATTACTGTCTTTTAGGTGGCGGGCAATAAGCATTTCTGGGTGAAGTTCTTCTCCAGGGTGGAGCCACTGAAACTGATGCAGTCAATGTCTTGCTTTTATAAATTGCCTTCAAACTATGAATAACACTGCTCAACTAAATATTGTCGTCTCCTTTTGGGTTTACGTGAGGCGGAGTAGTGGAGAATCCATTTTCTCAACTTGTTCTCCACAAAACTGTACTGTTTTTATTTACAATTTATACTTTTGTTGGACGTAACTGGGACCCTGTGTACACAGTTTAGTTCCACCACATGCATGACAAATAACTTTCACAAAATGCTGATCAAATACAATATGCACGTTTTCTAGCTCACCTTTGTGAAAACGTTTCAGCGCGAATGTTTGCATTAAGTGTCTGAGCCTGAGCTCTGCATGGAGGTGGAGGTGATGAGAAGTGGGGAAGAATGAGGGCAGGGTACTATAATGCTGGGAGGAAATATAAAAATAAGTACCCAAAGTAATAAAACACTTCTGACTGACAAAGCAGAATGAATGTGCTGATGAGCACACAGACAGGGCAAAATGAGGAACTTGGACAGAGTGCCTTTCTTGGTCAAATTAAAGCGCTGCTGCTGATGTCTCAAAAACTTTGGTGTCAAAACCACCATCTGCCTGCAGATCTGTCACGGTGGCTCCTGTGACATAAACAATTTTTGATGCCTGTGCGTTTTCAGTGTCACAGACAGCTCAAAGGGTCATTGACCCAGAAGGAACCATAATTTTCCATGCTGATTTATTATATAAACAGTATTTATACGGGTCATTCCATCTTAAAATACTAAATCCTTCCAGTTTCTGCAAAGTATATTGATTTTGTGAATACTTCCGAGTTGTCTTAGCCTTTGATTTTCTACTGTATATGAAACGATCAAAATGTATTGTTTTAATATATTTAACTTTCTTGAAAAAGTGCAGTAAGATTGTATTTTTAACATTTCTAGAATTTACTTATTTAGTAGAGCACAAATAAGTGCAAAATAATTACTGTTCCTTAAAATATTTTTATTTATTTTATTTTTTACTTTTCATTCCTAAATCTTAAAGCACTACTTCAGATATGGGGGCCAAGATGGTGTAGTGGCTAGAGAATCAGACTTGTGATCCGAAGGACCCAGGTTCGAACCCCGGCCACGGCACACCTTGGGGTGTCTATGAGTGCACATCTATTTTCCCCAGCTCCCCGGGCGCTGACTACGGCTGCCCACTGCACCACCTGGTGGTGGTTGGGTTAAATGCAGAGGCCAATTTCGTCTGTCAAGTATGGGAAACATACACAGATGACAAAAATGTGATATTTATTTATTTATTTATGTTGAAGTGGGGTACTGTGGAAAGGTTAAACAATTACTATCTTACCTGTTGTAGATAGCTTTTTGAATGGTGTCAATTTGAAGAAAAAGAGAATAGTTCAGACTGGACTGACCTGCTAGTGGTTAGTCTGATCAAACTGAACTTCAAACACTTTCACATGGTTCATGCAAAAGAATAAAACTTTATTTACAAGCAGTTCAGTGGTTGTTTACAAGTTGAAATAGAAGCAGCAACAACTAGTTGTAGCACTTCTGGTGCACCCCGAGGCACCTAGTGCACAAATATTATTATTTTTTAATAAAAAATCAGTGTCATGTAAAATAAATAGCATTGTAAATGTTTATAAAATTTGTTTCACATGAACCACTATGAAACTGTTTATACTTTAGTTGTTTTGAGACTGCAGCAATCCACTTTGGCTCCAATGGTTAGCTCATTATTTTGCCAGACTAAGGCTAGTCCAAAAAAAAATAAAAATAAAAGTTTTACATGACAATTGAACAATCTCTGCTCTGCTTGTAAAAGTAAATCTGTTGGGCTTCACCTTGACGCTCAGGCAATAATTCTGAGTGCCACAATGCTGGACAGGACAAGGGGAAAGAAAAAGAAAATACATTGGTAAAAAAAATTTTTTGAACAATCTCATATAATCTTGAAGTTTTTGCATGATTTTTCTTTCCTCAAGAAAATACAAGAAATACATGGACGGTGTTGGGGAGAAAAACATGTCATGAGCTATTTAGGATATACAGGTAACCCCCGACCTACGTACGAGTTTGGGACCTAAGAACCGTTCGCAGCTCGATCCGTTCGTAGGTAGGGGGTGAAAATTATATTTAAAAAAAAAATTATTCATTCATTCAACCTTTATTTATCATGCTAACGGAGCGCGCACACACATTAAATGTACAGTAGTGTACTGTAATGTTAAACATTGCTATTCACATTTACAGAATAAATAAAAATATATTTTCTTACTTTGAGATGGTCAAAGCCGACATCTTAGGTTGCCATGCGTTGATTGTTGTCGGGGCCGAGCAGCGCGGCGGCCGGCCAGTGAACCACCGCAGCTGCTCCAGACCTGTGTTAGCTAGCTGGCTAGCTTCTGCTAGCCAAGCCATGAGCTGGTGTTGGAGCGGCGGCGCGATCAATCTGTAGCTCCTGCTCCAGCCTGAGACGTCCACAGAGCTCACAGAGACGTTTCCAGCTCGTAATTAATCCATATGAAGCCATCCTGGTCACCAGTCTTCGGCCGGCTACCGTGTTAGCTCCCGTGTTAGCTTCTGGAGCTAGCCAGGCCGGAGGTGTAGCCAGGCCGGCCGGAGGTGTTCGCACGGCGGCCTGGCACGATCACCGATAAATCCGCTGCTGCCTGAGACATCCACAAAGTTCACAGAGACGTTTCCAGCTCGTAATTAATCCATATGAAGCCATCCTGGTCACCAGTCTTCGGCTGGCTCCCGGGCAGCTAACCTAAAATGGCGTCCGGTGTTCTGTGACCGGAGACCCCAGTGACTGAACCTAAAATGGCGTCCGCCGTCCGGTGTTCTACATTAATTTGTGACCGTGTAAACTGAAGACCTACTTCCTGTTGCCCAAGATTGCTCAGAAATTGCTCAAAAATGATCAGAAATGATCTTTTTTATCATAATTATTATTTATAAAGCCTTTAAAACAACCAGAACATGAAATTAAGAACATTTAAACACAAAAACACAAAAAAAAAAAAAATTTTTTTTTTTTTAATACAGTAATTTCATATTTTTATTAAATATGATATGTTCGTAGGTCCCGTGGTTCGCAGGTCGATGGGGTCGTAGGTCGGGGGTCACCTGTATATTTCTTAATTAAACCACATTTTTCTTGCTATTTTGGTTGTAAATAATAATGTAAGTTTTTAGTATACATTTCTGTTAAAAGTTTATTTTATATCCTTTATATATATTATGTTAGTAAATTTACTATTGAAATACATATAAAGATATAATGTCCAGCAACTCAAATGGTAAAGCCAACACATCACATATTTTTTGGCTCAGCTCAGGCAGCTCTAACTTAATCTGACATTTATGTGAAATATATAACAAAGTTATGGTTCTAAAGAAATGATGGGTTTAGTCAAATTGTAAGACTGGAATAAAAAAAATTCCAGTACAGTAGTCCCTTGCTACTTTGCGGTTCGCCTTTTGCGGACTCGTTCTTTCGCGGTATGTGAATGTACAGTACATAATATTGTACTGTACAAAAAAATGTACAGGACACATGATTGTCAGCTTTAAGATTACTCACATGAGTGGGACAGTACTGGATACAGTACCAAATACCTGCAATAAACGAGGGACTACTGTAGTTTGTATTACAGTATAATGATGCTTCACGGTACTCATAGCCTGGAGTTTGTCACAAGTACTGTGCACACACACACACACACACACACACCCACACACATTCATGCAATGGTGAAGACAAAGGCAACACACACACTTCAAAATGTAACTAACTGTAAAATGTTGGACAGCAGAGTAAGACACTACATTAGAAAAGAAGGTGAAACAAATTAAAAGTGAGAATGAAGAGAAAATATGCAAGAGATGAACAAGAAACTACAAGGGGCCTCGCTGAGGATTAACTGTGGAGGATTTTGCAGGATTAAAGCAGATGAAGTGTCCAGTGAGAAGGAATTACTGGAAATAATGGGATAAATATTTCCTCACATGACCAGCCCCTTCTCTTTTTTTCTTACTGCAGCCAGCCAGGCCCTGTTGTTACACTGTACATAATTGTGTGTCTGTGTGTGTCGTTATGAGTGACTTCTGAGGTCCAGAGCGAAACATTCATACACACACAGAGCTGTTACAAAAAATGACTCCAGCCAATAACAAAGCCCTTTCTTTTCAGCTTCCATAACAAGGTCAATACCAGCATGGGTCAGCTAATCGAGTCCAACAATAAGAACCATGTGAACTTTTCCCAATAACTAAAGCAGTGGGAGCTGTGCATGTCAGGTGCATTTGCACACATCTTCTGGAGGAAGAAAAATAAACTGTTGGCAGGCAAACCAGATCTCTAAATCGTACACCAAAAGGCGATTCAGGTATACCAACACCAGGACATCAACAAGATCAATAATAACCTAAAGCTATAACACAGGTTTTATATACCGGTAAGTCTAACAACTTTCTTTTCCGTCTTTCCACCTCTTACTTTTTATCCCAGTCATTCATTTCCCATTTATTTAATTATTAAATATATCACAACAGAATAGATCTATTGTATTCATCAACAGTAACAGTAACTGAGTGGGGGCACTAATAGTAAGAAAAGGCATTAGGCTTGTTGTGAGTGAAATGGAAGGGACTGCAGATAATAAAACAATTGTGCATCTGATCCTAACTTAAAGATTAGCACCCTTAATGCAAGACAGAGCAACAAGATTACTTTTTTTTTTTAAACATGAGCAATGGCTGGAAAAAAAAATTCCTTTTGAACAAGTATGCATGAATAAAAAAACTAATAGAAATTGTATAGCAGTGTTTTTGGACCACTTAAAGTATAAAACTGTGAGTGCCGGGATTGTGTGGAAAGCGAGGATTTACCAATCATGTAAATGTACACACACATGCGCATACACAGACACACACTGTCATTGGACCATACACACTCAACACACACAAAGTGCCCAACTATTAGCTCCCCATACATCCAAACAATTACATGAAATGTAATACTCTCTATAGAATGGGCTAATATTTCTACTCGTCTCCACGGGGTTGACGGACAACCTTTTATAGATTTGGAGGATCAGGGCATAGCTGAAGATAATACTACTGTGTCTTCTTGATTAAAGACTAATATACTGGTGGAACAGCTGGATGATCGTCATGTAGTGGATCAGTCGGCATGGTAACAGCAGTGTGGTTAGTGCCACACTGAGATGAAGGCCGGTGGTTGGGGATCTGGCAGTGAGATATGTCTAAGAGCACTCATGGCCGAAGCTGGAGCCACCGTCTCGCCCTCGGAGATAGCTTCCCCTCATGTTTTCTTCCTGGAAATCTCCACGTCTTGACACTCGACAACTGAAAGGGCTATGAGCATCTGGGCGGCATAGTAGGTGGCCATGATGATGGCTCGAGAGTAGGGCACGGGGAAGCAGAACTTGTTGACGGCGATGGTGAGATCTGAGACTATGAAGAGCACCGCGCCCAGGCAGGCAGACAGCTTGGTCCAAGTCCAAAGGTCGTTGGCCAGCTGCAAGCCTGCGACGGCTCTCCAGCCCATGAAGCCAATCAAAGCGACGTAGACAGCCACGAGGTAGGTGAAGGGACCAGACAGGTAGGGGTACAGCAGGATATAACAAAAAGAGGATACAGCAGTGATTCCTAGGCCAGCATGCACGTTTACTGGCTTCATCCCAAAGGCAGAAGAATAAAGGACGTGGGTGATGGCGAACATCAGAAGGCCTGCAAGACATTATAATTTAAACATCAAAGCAATGACTCAAAGAAGTGCGCTGTATTTATAATAAAACACACTAGGTCAAAAAAGTTATTGTCTTTCAAATCTACAGTGTGCTCATTTGTTTAAAAAAAAATTATTGTAACTTCATTGCTTCTCAGTACTGGTTTTCAAAATGCAAGTGACTTCTCAAGATATTTTTTTCACAAACTCCTTTTGGTGTCAGTGATGTTAAAGCTTTCCTTTGTATGACTGCATACAGTGAGAGCCTCTCCACACTGTTGATTTTTGCATGTCGTTTACAGGTTATGATTCGTCTTCTTGCAAACCGATTCTTCAGACTTCCTCTGGCCAGTAAAGATACTGATCATCTTGATAAAACCCAGACAAACCTGTTTGATAGCTTTCTGAAAAACTGTTGCTTTCTTTAACTTTCAGCTGCTTTGTGGAGACATCTCTTTCTTAAAGTTTTAGAATCAGAATCAGCTTTATTGTCATTGCACAGAAGCACAAAGAAATTACATTTCAGTACAGCCCGTCTGAGTAAAACATAAACAAACATGAGGAGACAGAGGTGTCCGAGGTCGCGGCCTCATGGGAGGCGCTGCCTTTTTCGTTTAGATAGGAAAAGAGAAACACGGGGAAAGAGGCGGTACAAAATGTTTTATAGTTACGTTCATCTTATTTGCAGATGAGTTAATCCTTTTCTCACAAATTTGCAGTGACTGAAATGTTGAACCAAGACGCCCAAACATTTGCATGTTCTTCCAGTGATTACACTATTTTTGACTTGGTTACAGTAGTTTAGTGCTGAATCACACAACTATTAGATTGTGCCTTCAGAGTTCACAAACTCATTAAAACAAAGCACTGTTTTAAAGGAAAAATGTATGTACTGCATATTAAAATAAGTGTGGCAGGTGAAGACTTTTAAGATTTCGTGTTCTCATCTTTCTTTTCCCTTCTTTCTTTTTTATTTAATATGCAGTCGTTTGAATTTCTCCTGCTGTTTTGAAAGTGTTCTAGTGAGTGTTTTGGGGGGGATTTATGCAAAATTGCCGAATATTTTATAACCAAAACTATTACAGTAGAATGAAACCAAAGTTCAAATTAATGTTTGTTTTTTTAAATTGTCAAATGATACAACATTTACACTGATAATGTATGTTGTGTCTCCTCACCGTGGACAAAATAACCTTGCTCCTGCCAGATGAGAAAGGCATCACCCAGAGCTGAAAAGATAAGACCAGCCAGGATCTTGCGGGCGCTGGAGCGAACACAGAGGAAGCTGAATCCATGAGCCAGCAGGAAAACCCACAAGCAGAAGATGGGTAGACATTTGATGAGGGCACTGAACCACGATGGGCTTGAGGTGGGCAGCCACAGGACAAAGTATACACAGGTTGACTTGAAGAATGGCACCAGTTTAGGGACTTCACTCTTGACCTGGAAGCAGATTTCACATTTACATAATCAGCTGAGTCAAGCTATTGTTCCTGCCTCTCTCTAACAACTAGAAGATATTGTATCTGAAGGCTGAGTGCAAGAAATACATTAGACCTATCTGTGTGTGCACGAAAAACAGAATTTCACATGATGAACATAAAATAAAGAAGCAATCGGTAGAAAGTATAAGAGAGAAAAACGCTTCGTGTTGCTTTGATTCCCAGCAACCTTTGGTTCCGTTTTTTTTATTTTTTTTACCCATTTGCAGAATGTTATTCTTTCTGTCTTCTTCTGCTTATTCACTGATGTTACTGAAAAGTGTGAAACTTTCTCAGGCTCAAGTTCTAATTACCTACAGTGTTACCAGACCGATTTATTTCTGTGAAAATAGACGAGGCCCTGCAGGGTGGAACACAAAATCACCTAAGGAATCACAGCCTAACAAAGGTTCTGACACAAGGTCTTTGAGCACAACAGACAGGAAAAAGAGGAGGAAAAGGAACTGAGTGAGGGTTCACTGGAGTTCAGATAACTGGAGAAAAGGGGAGGAAGACAAAAGTTAAACAAAAATACGAACAAACAAGGAAAGAGGAACAGTGCAGTGAGAAGATAGACATAGAAACTAGATTAAAAACTTCAACGTTCATGCTCAGTAATCCAGGGAATTAATCCAACAAAGTTAAATCAGGTCCTCTGGATGGTTTCTTTTGTTGTTGAAATGTTTCATCCTTCATCCAAAGGACTTCATCAGTCTGAGGAGCCACAACAAACTCAGATCCATAAGTAGCACACTCACATAGTGGGCCAATCAGTTTTATGGTGATACGATGGTTTCTGGAGCCCACCCTCTCCCCTGTTGACTCCTCTGAGGCAGCCATAGCTAAAGTGATTTAAAACATCAAAGTTCATGCTCAGCTCATTCGTCCTTCATTCAAAGTCCAAAGGACGAAACGTTTCAACAACAAAAGAAACCATCCAGAGGACTGCTTAACTTTGTTGGAGTAATTACCTGGATTACTGAGCATGAACTTTGATGTTTTGAACCACTTTGGCCATGGCTGCCTCAGAGGAGTCAACGAGGGAGAGGGTGGGAACCAGAAACAATCTTATCACCATAAATATGGTTAGCCCATGTGAGTAAGCCACTTATGGGACTGAATTTGTTGTGGCTCCTCGGACTGATGATGTCCTTTGGATGAAGGACGAAACATCGCAACAACAAAAAAGAAACTGTCCAGAGGACCTAGTTTAAAAACTCTTAATTCTTCTCCACAATTTCCTGCAAGTACGGTATATTTGGAGGAAAGATGAATTTCAGAGTGGAAAAACAGGAATAAAGGAGAAGTGATGAAAGAAACACAAGAATAATCTGCGGTGGAAGTGGTCTCCAGCTACAAGTACTTGAGTGTACACGATAACCTCAGCTGGAGCAACAACACCACCAGCCTGATCAAGAAAGGTCATCAGAGACTCTACTTCCTCAGACGACTGAGACGAGCTGGTCTGAGTCCTCACCTCCTTCTACAGGTGTGCAGTGGAGAGCATCCTGTGCTCCAGCATCAACGTGTGGCATGGAGGCTGCACAGCTGCAGAAAGAAAAGCTCTACAGAGAGTGGTGAAGGCTGCACAGAAGTCTGTTGGAGTCAGTCTCCCCACCATCACAGACATTTACACCTCCAGATGCAGGAAGAGAGCCACCTGCATCATGAAAGACCCCACTCACCCAGCACACACACTTTTTGCCCCACTCCCCTCAGGAAGGAGGTTGAGGAGCATTAAGTGTAGAACCACTAGACTGAGGAACAGCTTCTACCCTGAGGCTGTTAGACTCATGAATATCTAACCAGAATAATCACTGTGAAAAAAATCATCACATCATGTTGCTGCTGATCTGTTTCATGTTGCTGCTGATCTGTTTCATGTTGCTGCTGATCTGTTTCATGTTGCTGCTGATCTGTTTCATGTTGCTGTGTTCATTTGTGCTCATCTGCTCATACAGACTCATGTTCGTGCTGCTGTTCGAAGTAATGTTTTTATGCTATTAGTGCCTAGTGTATTTTTAGTTGATGTTTTTCTTAGTTCATATCTTAGATGTTATTACTGTTTTTCTTTTACATTTTATTGTTGGATGTAACTGGGACCCTGTGTACATAATCTCATTTCATCACATGTACCACATGTGGTGCGAACGACAATAAAGAATGTCTGACTCTCTGTCTCTAACTCTGAATAAGGAATGAAAGTTATCTCTGTCAAATTTGACTTAGCTTAATTACAAAAATAAAAATGCATTTTTTTCTTCTAACCTGTTTCAGCCAAGTATCCAAACAACTTCCAAATGCATGTTTGATTTGACTTTTATGGAGAAAAGAACCTTGAGATTTCTGCATCTGCAGAACATCTGCATGTTTTCATTTCATTAATTTAGCAGCGACCCTGGTTTGGGCAGCTGTAGCTGAGTGGTTAGAGCGGCCATCCAACGTAAGAGTTGGAGGTACGATTTCACCAGCAGTCACATTCCGAAGTGTCCCTGGGCAAGACACTGAACCCCTCATTGCCACGGATGTGTGTCCCATCGGTGTATAAATGAGATAAAGCACTGATTAATCTTTGTAGAGACTAGTAGAGTGATGTATGAATGGGAAAATGAGGACACAGATTGTAGTGTACGGCGCTTTGAGTATCTTGATAAGATAGAAAGGCGCTGTTACTGTAAGTGCAGTCCATTTACCATTTGAAATTCTATCAGATTATTCCTTGCGTAAACTGCATTAGAGGAATTTTTAACAGGCTATACTGAAGCTACTTTCATAATGTTAACTGATGCACTTTGCCCTGATGTGCAAGTGAGTCTATGCTGAGTCTGTCAATCATGTTAAAGCTCAATGAGTGCCAAGCAGAGGAAAACACCATCAACCATCAGACACAGGCCAATATTACCATTACCGGTATATTTATCATACCAACGGCTACTACCGGTATACAACTATAGAAGCCAAGAAATCACAACAAATTTACGGCGCACTGTTGGAATTCATGGGTGGTTTGGAGTTCATCACTGCACATGCAGGGTATATCTTTCACTTGATGGTATTTTGAGACAATAGACAATATTTGGTCTAATATCTTATCTGAAGGCCAGTAGTTGAGGATAATGTGATTTAGACTGCTGTGAAAAATAAATACATGAAAATCCCTGAAGATTTGTGAAATATATACAAACGTGGGAACAAAGATGGGAGTACAGGGAACCCTCGACTTACAAACGAGTTCCGGACCTAAGGACGGTTCGTATGTCGAAAAAAACGTAAGTCGAATCATATAGTAAAAAAAAAAAAATATATATATATATATATATATATTTTTTTTTTTTAATAAATGAATACATGTACAGTACTGTACGGTCACCAAGCACTTAGCCTATCCTAACACAGTTTTTAAAGATGAAGGAATGAGTTGAATTGTCTCCCTTTCACATAAAGGGAGCTAGCTCCCTTTATGTGAATGGTGCCTGATAGGGAGGAGGGAGACAATTCAACTCATTCCTTCATCTTTAAAAACTGTGTTAGGATAGGCTAAGTGCTTGGTGACTGTACAGTACTGTACATTTATCTATTTATTAAAAAATATATATTTATTTTTAATTTTTAATGTATAAATAGATAAATGTACAGTACTGTACAGTCACCAAGCACTTAGCCTATCCTAACACAGTTTTTAAAGATGAAGAAATGAGTTGAATTGTCTCCCTCCTCCCTATCAGGCACCATTCACATAAAGGGAGCTAGCTCCCTTTATGTGAAAGGGAGACAATTCAACTCATTCCTTCATCTTTAAAAACTGTGTTAGGATAGGCTAAGTGCTTGGTGACCGTACAGTACTGTACATGTATTCATTTATTTAAAAAAATAATAAAAAAATTTTTTTTTTTTTTTTTTTACAGTGCGTTCGTAAGTCCGGGTTGCCGTAGTCGAGGGTGCCGTAAGTCGAGGGTTCCCTGTAAGTAACAGATTATCCACAACTTCCAGTCATTTTCATGCATCTTATTTTGAAAATTATTATTTTAAGTTGTTTTACTTCCCTTTATTGTAGCCTTAAAGCTTTGACAAAAAATATATATAAAATAATAATTTGGCGAGAGAGAGAGATAACTAAAACATTAAGAAACTGTATAAAAGTTGCTCTTTGCAAATAAAAATATGACTTGTTCAGCATGTTCTCAAACTAAAAAACAAATCTTAGATTAAATGGTCTCGTCTCACATCCACCGTCCGTTAGTCTAACAGGTCCAGCAGGACTACGCCTCAACCAAACCTCACTAAGCAAGCCTGTTTAAAATCAGTTCACCCTTACAGCGAGCTTGCTGACATCCATCCTCCATCAGTTCTTCCTTTTCCCATCTATTCACCCTACCCCATTCACTATTCTCTGATCCTAAACACTCGTTGCCATCACATTCATTTAACTCAATAATTTTCATGTTAGCTTCATGCTGCACATCCAAGGATTGTCCGATACAATTAGACCCATATGCACGTGGTCCAGTCTACTTTCATCGCTTTCACCCTTCATCACCACCCACATTCACTTATCCATCTTAGCTGGCCACTGAGATAGTACCTCCTTCCTTGCCACAAACCATGAGACTCATCAGATGAGACTCTCAACCTTCAGATCAACTCAATTTCTCATCCTCACTTCCTTAACTTCAATAAATCTGTAAGCTCATTTTGATGTGGAATGGTCCATGCTGGAGAAAACAAGAACATGTGTGGATGATTATTACAGTTGTCATTGTTACATCAGTGTCATGGACGCTGCAATGGCTGTCGTTTTTTGTTAAGGAAGAATCAATTAAAATAAGATGGCAGACAATAGTTCTGTTAAGAAAAAGTAACTAAAGTCTCAAATCTAATCTGCTCTATGGTGTTTAATTCCTCCAAGTGTCAGCTTCACTCTCCAACTCAAAGAATACAACAGGTTAGTAGCATCTCTGGGACATCATCTAGGACTTCAGTGACAGTCCACTGTCCCCAGAGTAAAAGAACAAGAACATACAGTTTCATTTGAGAAGCAGAAGAAATGAATCACTTTGTCATAATTTAGCTGCTGATCGATGACATGACAAATAAAGGCTGTTTGCAAATGTTCTTAATCACATTCAGCTTCCCTGTTGTAAACACGTATTAAACCATAATAAAGTTAATCATTGGTGGCATGGTTACAGGAAAGCAACGAGTTATCTTGTTGTAGTGAACAACAAGGTGGAATGACTTCATAACCTAAAAGGGCCCAATATTCAAAGTCCAAAGAATAACGTTAACAAAGCCATTTTCAAACACATTTTAATGCTTGCCAAGCCATGTGGAACTACAAACTAATCAATAAGTTAAAAAAAATACTATGTAAAGATACCATTGAACCTAATGGTTATATCCTACTAAGTGTGCATACTTAGAAGCACCAAAAAACATCCAGATAGGATGACATCTATTCAACCGCTGTGGGTCTGAAACACGATGCCCAGAAATATTTAAAGACCTCTAAAGGCTTGTGTGTCCAACCTGGAGGAGGAAAACTGTAACATAAGCATGGTCCAGGATACCATGTTGGTCATATGACAACAGCAGTTTCAAGTGGCACCACAAAATGTTGCAACTTCCAGCTGCATTCATCCAGGGATGACTTTAGGTCAACTGCAGTCAGTGTGTAGTCAAGTTTTTCACCTGAAGATCACCTGAAAGAACACTTGAGTTACCGAGTTGGATGATGAGGTTATTAAATGTTCAAGAACAAGTGACAGTAATGGGAGGCCCAGCTTCAAGTCTGTATCACAGCTAACACCTTTCAACTAAATGTTTAGCCTGCCAGTCTCAGAGTTTACCAATCATGGGCTTGATTTTCCATAATTTGCAAAAGACAAAAAAAAAGAGTAAACTCCCCGATGAAGGGAACAGTTGGTTCTCCAGATGGTGCAGTGTGGCTGTGTTGATTAAAACCTACTTCAGAGTCAGAAATAAAAAGAAGACCAACTATTTTGAAAGACCCCGTGCATACAAATTAAACAAGTCACAGCAAGTAGAAGTGTAATGGTCACTCCCTACAGCTAAAGGTCCAGAAGAAGGAATGCATATCGCCTGCAGCCTTTCATGCCAGAGTTTTAAGATGGTGTAGTGGCAGGGCTTTTGACTTGGGACCCGAAGGACGCGGGTTCGCGTCCCGGCCACTACACACCTTGGGGTGTCTATGAGTGCACATCTAATTCTCCAGCTCCCCGGGCGCTTTCTATGGCTGCTCACTGCACCACCTGGTAGGTGGTTGGGTTAAATGCAGAGACGAATTTCGTCTGTGTATGGGAAACATACACAGATGACAGGAAAAGACATTATTATTATTATTATTATTAAATGAAGATCATCTTATAATGAGAAATGATAAAAAAGCTATTTTGGTCAAACCATGAAAATGGCGTGTGATCTTATTTGAGATGTCACGCTCAGAGTCAGTGGCTGCTGGGCCATCCATCCATCCATCCATCAATCCATCAATCCATCCAACCTTCTCGCTGAGAGGCAGCAGCTCTACCAACTGTGCCACCATTCACTAACAGGATAGGAACTTAACCAGTTCTGTGGTGAGTGCATGTGTGGCTGTGATAGCTCAATGGTTGAATCAGTGGTCTTGTAATCAGAAGTCTGTGGATTTGATCTGTATGGAACATTTACGGTAGTTAAATCGGCGATGAAATATTCTAACATGATTTCACTTTAACATTTATTTTTATGAACATGATTTTTTTTTTTACAGATCCAAACAATTTTGAGCGCAAGTGTGCAGCAATCTTTCAGCTCGTGTGTCAGATAATTGTGTGTAAATTAATTTGGTCATGCATTGAAGAGGTCCAATTATCCTCGTTTCAGGGTGGGGCTGGATGTGTGTGTAGGAGGCGTCCATTTCTCTGTGACCTCCCGTTAATCAGAGAAGCGGATGCCTCTCCCACACCCACATCCAGCCACACCCGAAACGAGGATAACTGGACCACTTCGATGCATGACTAAATTATTTAAAACAACACGCGATTGTCTGACACACGAGGTGAAAGATTGCCGCACACTTGTTATCAAAACTGTTTAGATCCGTAAAACTTTTTTTTTCACTTTCACAGTCCGGAGTGTTTTTCAGGAGGCACGTCGACCCACGGGAGGAAGAGAGGAGGCAGCATGTTTGTGCAAATGAAACAACAAACTAATGAAACATTAGGCAATATATAATCTATTTTTCATCAAAGAAAATGTAAACCAATTTGTAAAATTTGTGCAGATAGTGTTTCAGGAAATTAACATCCGCCCCACTAATATTTCTGTTCAGGAGCTGCCACTGCTCAGAGTATGTGTTGTGAATAACTCTCAGCTACTACCACAGCAAATTTTAACTCAATTTCTGTGAATGGCTAATGTGGATTTGCTGTGGCGAGCATCTTGAATAGGATTAACTCTAAAAGTTGCAGATATACATCCAATGATTACTTTCTGTTTCATTAAAATGCTTTTTGTCTAGTATACAAAATATTTGCTAAAGTTTTACGTTTCATTAAACTTCTTCCAGCGGTTTGTAAAAAAAAAAAAAAAATGGAGCTAACTGTTTGTGAGACTTTTTTTTAACAGACAAACACAAACGCACAGAAGCAGGATTTTTTTTCTATTTAGAAAATAAATAATAGAGATGGAAAGTCTAATTTTGACCTTTACATGTTTTCTCCCTGTAGCCCTAATGTCCTGATTATAAAGGAAAGGACAAATCCTGGACCTGCCCAGCATCCTCGTCACTGTGGCAACCAGTCTGTATAGCAGCATTCTTCCACACAGACTCTTCTCTGATCACGATTAACCACACTCCACCATCCTTCAAACACCCCCACCCCTTCGTTTGAAAACACATCTCTTTAGACTAGCTTATCATTAACTTTACTAAATGCATTTTATATTATTTTGTATTTTATATTCTTTATTTATTTTATACATGTACAGTATTTCAATTTGTTCCTGCTGATGTTTGAACTGTGTTTGTTTGTTTTTACACAATCTCTGTGATATGTTTCTTGCTGTGAAGTGTCCTTGGGTGTCCTGAAAGGGGCTTTTAAATAAAATTATTATTATTATTATTATAACCCCACAACACTGAGATCAATTTTACAACTTTTAGAAAGTAACAGCTCTTATATAAGTTAAATTATTCATGCAGCAACAATAACGTCTGCCAAAATGAGCATTTTGATGATTGATGCACAGGACAAACAATAATCTACTGTAGACTGGTACAAGAAGACATGTATGAAGACAGCAGGACAGTGGTGAGATGTGCTGTAGGAGTGACAGATATCTTCAAGGTGGAGGTGGGATTGCATCAAGGATCAGCTCTGAGCCCCTTCTTGTTTGCTCTGGTGATGGACCGACTAACAGGACTGGAAGTAGCAGAAATGAAGATGATGAGGTTCTCCTTAGGAGTGACAAGGATGGATAAGATCAGGAATGAGATCATCAGATCATCAGAGGTACAGCACATGTTGAACAACTGGGAGATAAAGTTAGGGAGGCCAGACTGAGATGGTTTGGACATGTCCAGAGGAGGGACAGTGGGTATATTGGTAGAAGGATGTTAGAAATGCAGCTGCCAGGAAAAAGACAAAGAGGGAGGCCAAAGAGGAGATATATGGATGCAGTTAGAGAGGACATGAAGGTAGTTGGAGTGAGGACAGAGGATGCAGAGGACAGAGTGAGGTGGAGGAGGATGACTTGCTGTGGCGACCCCTGAAAAGGGAAAAGCCGAAAGAAGAAGATTTGTAGATGAAAAAACTAGAACCTGTTCGGCGCATGCGCGTTGAGAGAACAGAAAGGGGAGGGAAGGGGAGGTCACATGATACATTTTCTTTCTTTTCTTTCCTTTTTTTTGTCAGGGGTTGCTTCACAGGCAGCTACACGGAACACGAAAAGTTCCTGTGTTGTGCTACATACAGCGGATACCGAAACAAAAGTACAAAATATCTTTACGTTAAGAAATGTCCGTGTGCCTATGAGCATGCGCCGTTCTCCTTCCGAGACAAAGTATGACAAGCTGTGAATAATAAAAGCAGTTAGTGACTCGAGTCAGTCAGTTACTTAATGTAGTAAAACATAAACAACACGCTGGTGATGATGCGATCTGAACTTTAGTTAACACGTAACTAGCTAAACTGAAGCTATTTGTTCCTGTTTGCTTCAAACACCGGTTTCTCACGTTGACACTCACCACCGTTGCCGGAGAGACCATTTCTTTCTTTGTGCCGTCCTTTCCTTGCAAAAGGTTGTATTAAAAAATTGTGTGAAATGGCCGTGAATCCTCGCGTTTGTGTTGCTCTTGCAGAGATGCCGATTGTTTTTGTCCTCGATCGCGTAGGCGGTCCCAGCGTCCGGTAGGCGGAGACAGACGAGCAGAAACGTGAGCGGGCCTGCACGTTTAGCCAATAGGAGCAGAGAATACACTTAAAGGGGCGGGCCAAGCAGTAAGACACGCCTTAATGGGCGGACCCAGGCTGCTGTTTACATATCGAAGCAGATGGCCTTTATTTACGTTTCTGAAAAGAAAAAGAAAAAAATGGAGCTCTCAGGGTCAAGTTCGATTGTGAGAGACAATCCGACGTTGATGGATTAAGTTGATGGATTAAGGCTTATTTCGAGCAAAAAGCCTGCAGCTTTGTTTAAAACCTGCACTAATTTGAGCTGTTAGTCATCCTGTCATATCCTGTGCAACCCCATGCAATATGTATGTACATGAAGCTTGAACTCTAATGATGAGTATAAAGTAAATCTACACTCCGTCTGAACACTGCAGGCCTATGGGAGTCTTTTCTAAATTACTTTTGGGGTGAAAAATATACATTATTACATCCTGATGCATGTTCAATAAACCAGGCAGAAAAATCTAAAAAAGAGTTAAGTATACTCATTCATTCATTTAACCTTTATTTAGTCAGGTAAATCTTATTGAGTCTCGTGGACTCATTTACAAAAGCGACCTGCTACACATGCTACACCTGCTACATCATTGCTGTTGGAAAATGTAGAACATTTGTAGACCAGTGGTTACATTTGTAAAAAAAATAAAAATGTAAATCCAAAGGCACATTTCAGTGCAGGCAGTTTTGTGTAATTGCATTTTGTCGAAATTTATGGAAGCAGTGTAGCTTTTCTAAATAACTAAATACTACGGAGCCCCCCAGGGGATGTGGAAAATATTATTTTTCTTTGCGTGAGCACGCAAACGTTTGCGTGCGCACGCAAAACTATTGCGAGGTAACGCAAAACCTTTTGCGTGGGAACGCAAAACCCTTTGCGTTCCCACGCAAAAGGTTTTGCTTTACAGACACCATGGGAGGGGTTCCTTTAAAAGGAATGTGGACTCAGTAATGAAAGCATGTCACTGTGGCGCAACCGGTAACGCATCAGCTTGCCGCTCCATAGGTCACGAGATCGATTCCCAGACGGGACAACATTTTTTTTTTTTTTAGATTATTTATTCATTCCAGATTAAGAAAACAGAAGAAAACTATTTACAAAACAACAATAAAAACGTTCAATTATATAATCATTCCTCTTTCTTATTTTGCTTAATGTCACAGAATAAACAATAAAAACCTGTATTATCTGCAGCATTGTTGTTTGTGGCTCAACATTACGACAATGGAGCAGACAGTACCCTCAATTTAATTGAATTTCGAAATCATATATATCAAATATAAGGATGTCCAGTGTGTGCTGCAGTGGTAAAAGTAATTTTCCGTTGTATATTTCACGTTCAAGCTCCGTGGAATCAGCTGTGCTCTGTTTGTCCCTCTGAACTTGTGATTCTGTGTCAGAATAGCCTATATGCCACGGGTAGTGGTGACGTACTTCCGTTAAAATGTGACCCGTAGGCTTCACTTCCGGTTCTGGTCGACAGCAGTTGTTTTTAGCGGTAGCTTCTAGAACTAGACCATGTAAAAGACACAAAAGATAAATTATCTGCGAGCTACTGGTACAACAAGAGAGATTTGTTGTGTGCCGTTGTGTCCAGTGAATAGCAGGTACAATAGAGCGCTTAGTTTTTTATATTTTAATGCCAGAGTTCGTGGCTAACCGAGTTAGCCTTAAAGCTAACACTCGGTTGTAGCTGGCGTTTTAAACCTCAGAATATTCAAGAGCCAGCATCAAACAGTGGTTAAAAATGAGCTGTACCTGCATTGTTCGAGTGTCCCTTCCACTTCCATGACCGGGGCTTTGGCAGAGAAGCAGAGAAGACAGCGAGGAGGAGGAGAACACAGCAGCTGCAGCTCAGTAAGAAACATGAATATGACTCGATTCCACACCCTGCACTTGTAGATTTAATGTTGGAGTCATGATGAGTGATTTAATAAAAGTTTGTAACTACATACTTTTAAAATAATATTCCGATTTTAACATATGTTTTCTAATTTGTAAATATGTTTGTAAACTCTTAGTAACTTCAGGGCTGTTACACCTCTGAAATATTCTCTGCTGTTTCCTTTAATATGAAACCAGAACTGTTTCACTTCAATTAAACTTTTATTTCCTGAGATGTAATTATTTATTTTAAAGCATAACTCTCATAAAGAGTTCTCCGTTTGGTTTTTTACTTGTAGGTAAATATGAACACTTGGTGGTTTTTTTTCCAGCTTTGCATCATCTGACCTCCTGATGTGTTCCTGCTGGTCCATGACTGCTCTGCCATTCATGGTCGGTGTTCACCAAGAACTGAGAGGAACTCCCCATCAAGTTCAACTTGTGTTTATTTGTCTTATACAGGTTAACACAGAGTTAACAGTACAATGAAGTGCTCAGGATGAGAAGAGCAGATTTGACTTGCTAAAAATCAAAGAACAAACTACTGTACGTATACTAAAAGCATGCACAGTGAAAAAGTAATTATAATATTCACAAAGTCCTGAAGAGAGACGGATATAACAATGCAGCAGGATGAATTTGAATTAACTACTCCCCATCAAGTTCAACTTGTGTTTATTTGTCTTATACAGGTTAACACAGAGTTAACAGTACAATGAAGTGCTCAGGATGAGAAGAGCAGATTTGACTTGCTAAAAATCAAAGAACAAACTACTGTACGTATACTAAAAGCATGCACAGTGAAAAAGTAATTATAATATTCACAAAGTCCTGAAGAGAGACGGATATAACAATGCAGCAGGATGAATTTGAATTAACTACTGCAAGTATTTCAAGCTAGTAATATAAGCTAACATGCACATAAAGTTTTAAATATATATATATATATAAATATATACACATACAGTATATATAATAATATATAATTATATATGTATATATATATATATATATATATATATATATTTAAAACTTTATGTGCATATATATGTATGCACATAATCAACATTACACAGGTTGTGTGACAGGTTATTGCACAAGTACTGTAGTGACATTGAGATTTAATTATTAGTTATTACCAGTTGTTCAGTGTTATTTATTGATTATTTAACCACACCACCCCGTCAACTCATACCCTGCAGCCCGTTGAGTTCTTCCTGTTCTTAAATGACCTTGACCTTGGATCAAAGCAACGGGACCTTGCTGACCCGTACGGTGTCCATCAGTCCACGGTCAGACGGATTTTCACAGCAACTTTGTATTGACAGTACTCGGCTCTACCTGAAGAGCAGATACATAAAAATCTACCTGCAGACTTCAAGGACTACCCTGACACTACAGTCACACTACTTACTACTTGTAAGAAAATAAAATGTTCAAAACATTCTGACTTTTGTCTTCATTGATGTGTTATCACCCAAAAAAAATGTGTACTGTATTTTGGTTTAAGACAGGCTTAGAGTCGTTTTAGCCATTTTATTAAAAAGAAATTTGATGATAATGTTACATTACTGTACAAAACGTATGAGTCAAGCTAAATGAGGCACAATATTTAAACACTGTTTAAATTATATTATTATTATTACATCTTCTGACTAACTCCCAGCTTCCTCGACTGCTTTTGGAGATTTAAAAACATGTAATCAGTCAGATTACAGTGCCTCAGTGGAACAACTTGTTTGTTGTTGTTTGGATCCAATCTCAGCTCCTCACTGCTTCCCTCATGTTTGAGCTGTAGTGGTGGTGTCTTCCCACGTCTCACAAACATCTAGGATGGACCAGGGGTTCCCTCATCATCACCAACACCTGCCGTGTCCTGTGCAGTGAAAGAAAACATCTCTTATTAAGGCCTGCTACAAACAGTGATTTAACAGGTTTGACTTCAGCTCAACTTTTGTAAACAAACTTGAATTAAAATAACTTTTGTTTCTAAATCTGCTCTAAATCTCCTGCCTCCTTGTTTGAAACTAACATTTGTGTTAATAAGAAAACATTGTACAGACAAAACACGTTTACTCAACAGATTAGCAAGGCTAACTATGTTAGCTGTGTTAGCCTACGAGGTAGTTTGGTGAACTGAAAACAAATACCGACTTACCTTCATATTTATTTATGTAGTTGGACACAAAGCTTAAATCCTTTATCCTTCTTAATGTGGGCGCTTTAGAGAAGGTCTGAATTATTCTGTAGACATTATTAACAGTGACTGTCGGCAAGTCCTGCAGAGATCTCGTGAAGAACGCCATCGCTAACACCGTGTTGTTGACTGCAAACCGGAAGTGCGTCTTACGGGTGAAGAATGCGGAAGTGATGGAACGGAAGTCCGTGGCATATAGCCTATTTCAGGGATAAGTCAAGTACTCTTGGCTGCAGACTGCGGATGACGGCGGTGTCAGTCCCGGAAGTGGTGTTATTGCACTCCGGAAATGAAGGGGGCGCTAGTGGCGCTATTGGGGGCGCTAGTGGCGCCATTAAAACACGCACCAACAACAAAATGAATGGAAATTAATATTTTAAAGACAAATACATTACATTAGGAACACATTTATCCATCCATTAATTATCATACACACACGCTTATCCCTCAACAAAATGAATGGAAATTAATATTTTAAAGACAAATACATTACATTAGGAACACATTTATCCATCCATTAATTATCATACACACACGCTTATCCCTATACTGTAGTGGGTTTACCACAGCTGCATTCCAAAAACTATAATATGCTTGGTTGCAGGTGAGCTCAAATATTATCGTTGTTTACCATAATGTGTCATTGGAAACTTCATAAACTGCACTCAAATATCCAATTGTTTCAAAACCCAAAGGGATTAATTAACACTCAGAGGAAGTAGTTTTTAGAACGTTTGACAAGAAATGATCTTCAGTAGTCGGGTCCCGGCAGTAGACGTTGCAAGAATGGTAATTTGATTCTATATGAAAACATTTTTGAAGTCAGTGGATACATAAATTAAGCCTGTGTGTAAATTGCAAGTCTTCAGTTCAGCCAATCAGCAATTTGCGCCTCCATCCCAGCATATTGGTGTTGGTCTACTCAGATTACCCTTCATAAAGTCCGGCTTGATGTGAACAACTGCTCCTCACCTGAGTTTCCATCACCTCCACTCGGTGTCCACCGTCGCTGAGCATACCTTTCATTTTTGCATTTATTGTTTGTAGATGTTTGTAACTGAACATCTTTCTGTATGTGGTTGCTTGATTAAAAAAAGAACTATTAATTCTAAACATAAACAACCTAACCTAGCCATATTTGTTTTTTAAAGAAAACGCGTATTGATTCCAGTCATTGTTCAAAAAGTATATTAAACATTGAATGCACACATATACAAACATTTTAAAAAATGAAAATCAACAGATATACAACAAAAGGGACACTCAAAAATGTACATACTGTTTAAAGAACACAATGTGAAAAACAAAACGATGACTAAACAACTCAAAAGGCTAGCTAATGTACTTCAGCAGAACAGATTTAAAAAAAAAGACATGTCACCAAAAATGAACAACAAATTTGTGACAACTTCAATGTGTGAACAACACTGTAAAACAACTAATATTTACAAGCTGAGAGAAGAGACACACACACACACACACACACACACACACACACACACACACACACACATCTTCGAGAAGCGCTACTTGCTTCTTTAATTTATAGT